>VYZQ01028804.1:186464-240486 GCA_013400655.1 Mystacornis crossleyi
GGCTCATTCAAAGCCCATTCATTTGCCCTGGGGCATTTTCCACACTGGACCGACCACCTTGAACCACCTCGCTCATCTTGCTGTCGTCAACCTCCCCAGTCAGTGGTGATGGTGCTTCTTTTCCTTTCTTTTTTTTAAATAGAAGCCCTGTTTTAATCCATTTTCTGATAATATCTTCATTTCAGTAACACTTTTTGGCACCCAGCTCCGCAGGTTCGTTGCTGTAGTTTCTCCTTGTGCAGTGGGGCTGCTGCAGACCTGAGGGGATGGGGACAGGGGTGGCTGGGAATGCTCCTGCCCCTCGCCCAGGGGAGCAGCTCAGGGCAGCTCCTATCACTGCCACAGCCCCTGACTGACGTCAGGAAACAGCACCAGGAAAGTTGCTACCAGCTAACAGCTGTTTCAACAGTTTTAATCACAGGGCGAGCTGCAAGATAAATAAATAAATAAAGCCTATGAAGTGACAAAACAAATGGCCTGGTACCGGAGACAGATTTGAAGCTTCTGGCTGCCTTCGCAGGAGAGCAGCCTGTGAGCTCTCACCCTCCCTCCCTCCCCCAAATAATTAATTTATCACTTAGCAGCGCTGTGGCTCTGCAGAAGGCGCTTGGAGATGGCGTTTGAAGGTGAACTCCGGCCCTCGGGAGGGGCCCGCGGGGCTGGGGAAGAGGCAGCCGAGTGCCGGAGCCTACAGGTGATCGCAGCGGGATTTAGATCAACCCGCTCGAGCTACCATGAGCCAGCACGAGCTATTTAGTTCTGCCACCACAAATCACTGTTATGCCCTTTCTGCCTTAAACACTATGGATCAGCTATAACAACACTTGATATTTATTTTATTTCAACTATCACTCTGATTTGTCAGGTGTATTTTTTATGCACAGCAGGTGTACCCTAATGGGGTTAGGGAATAAACAGCCAATTGATGGGCTTACACACCCATTAGCTAATGGATTACTAAGCAAAAGGGACTCTGTTTAACCCCACTGCACTTAGCCCACTGCTAGGAGGAATGTTAAAGACTCTAAGCTAACACTCAAATGTCTCTTTGCGGACCCAGGGGAAGAGAGCTCAAACTTTAATGCATCGCTTTTGATAGGCAGGTGAATGAATGTGGCTATCATTATGCAATCACACAGCTGTGGAACTATTTATCAGCCACACAACGTGCCCCGTGAACCCTGCGTGCTCCTGTCCCACTGCCCTGCCAGCCTGTCCCTGTGGTGCACAGAGAGGGTTAAGCACAACGAATTCCCCCCAGACAGGTGCTTCTCACATCCCACTTGCACGGAAAACACAGAGATGCCACCGGGACCCCAGCACCACCCAGCACTACACACCTTGTTCTGCGCTTTTTTTGTGCAAAGGCCTTGTGTCAACACCAGCTTTAATCAGTTATTTCAAGATAGATGTGCCTCGTTAGCATCAGAACAATGCAATTACTTCCCCTCCTCCCCTCTCTCCAAATCCCGGGGTTTTATTGGCCTATTAATGGTTTGATTTGTTGTTGGTAGAAACAAGAAGGATTCCAACTCATTGATCATATTATCCTACAGATATCCAGCAGAATAAATAAATGGCATAATAAAACCCAAACCATCCGCTCAAAGGTTACATTTTCTCAGTCCTTTAGTGTTCTGCATCATAGTTTATGTTCCCTTTCAACCACAAATACACCGTTCAGTGCAGTACATGACAGTTAAAAAAGGTCTGTAATGTTAAAGGTTATATTTGCAATCTTTTGCCATCTTTCTCACATGGAAACAAGTCGCGCTGATCCCGCTGTCCACAAACGCAATAAGGAACAACCCTCTGACACAGGTGGTATAATCAAAAGCCAATTCAATAGGAGCCTTCTGTAAATATCAACTGGATCCAGGCATATGCATGCTTGGCTTGAAGCACCAGAAGAGTCCTGCTGACTTCAAGGGGGTGGCTCCCACATTTGAAGAGAAATAGGTGTGCGTGCGTGATGGAGGGGTGAAGGTCGAGGAATAAAAAACCAAGAGAGAATTTAGTTTTGTGTTGCTTTTCTCTAAGCAGCGACACAAAACCTCACAGCCAGGGGGAAGCTGGGGTCCTTTCACACTCCTTTGTGGCTGCCTGTTCCCGGAGTGCTTTCAGGTGTGCCTTGCATTTAGCTCTGGAGCCCGCTGGGGTTGGGGGGCTGCCCAGACGGTGCCCTGGGGGGTGTGGGGTGCCTGTGGCAGGGAGAGGGGATATGGCACTCACCGTGGTCTCTCTGGCCTTGCTGCCAGTTCCCTTCTGGCCAAGGAAAGTGCTTCAGGCACCTGGCAGACCTTCAGCTGGGTTAAAAACACTGCTGCAGAAACTGCCGCTGCTACAGAGGAAGGACAGGAGACGCTGGCACTTCAGTGTGATCAAAATGGCAACGCAGGTCCCTCCTGTTCTACTAGGGAGTAGTGGTCAAGCAGAAATCTGCTGATGCCCACTGGAAGGTGAACTGCTCTGTTACCAACTCCAAATGAAGCTCCACAAGTATGGAGTGGTTCAGGTGAGGCGTGGGTACAACTTCAGCTCTGGGGTGCAGACTCTGCGTTGGAGACAATTAATTTATGTTGGAACTCATCAGCATCAGTCTAAAAGGCTGCAGCAGCATAGCAACAAGCTTCTTAATTACTAAGCAATTATTTTACTCAACTTTTAGACCAAGGGGATACCCAAAATATCCGCATCTGTTTCATTTTGAGTTCTTATTGTTCCTTCCACGCTGTAGCTGAGGTTATTTTGCAGCAGCTGTCAGTCATAGCAGTAACAACTTCCACAGCAGCAGCAGCAGCTTCCATTTGGCAAGCTCACTGCACAGAAAGTGCTGTGATGGAGTGGAAAGGGTTTCTTTCTTAATATCATCTTCCCCTAGGATAGACTATTTTGCCCTCTCCAGCAGAACACGCTTGGATCACACTGCAGAGCTTCCGACTGCTGCTTTTAAAAAGGTATATCTGTTTGTTTCCATCAACACGTTTCAGCTCCTCTGGCATGCTGTCTCTGCAGCTCTAATAGAGACACTTCACGTGTAATAGGGTCACACAGTGATCCTCACATTCAATTCCATTCTATCGCCATGTTAAATTGAAACAATGTGTGTGCATCAGATTTCTGCAGTGCAGGGAAGCTGCAGCATCTACAAGTTTTGTGCTGTGATGAAACTAATGATTTGAATTTTATTTTCTTAGTACCACGTTCAGCTGGTAAACTCTTGGAAACGCGCCTTACCTCATTTTCTTTCTGTCTCTTTACCTCTCAAGAGCTTTCACCAACAGATCTACTTTCATGCTGGAAAAAAAAGTAATTCTATCAGTAATTTATGGAAATTAGAAAACTGATTAGCATAAAGCTTCTACTTGTGATAGTGGGGTTACAAAAGTGGGTTGATAGGTAAAAATGATCTCCTTAGTGATAATTAACTTTGATCTCTTAAATAACTGTTAACTTTCATAAAGAAGGAGAGTACAAATGACATTTGCATCATGGCAACTGTAAAAAGGCAGAACATAACTTTCATTGGAGATTACATGATAAGCTCTGTTCTCACAGAAAATATACTCGTTTCAAAGCAAAATGACATGAATTGTCAAGGACTGTTGGGTTTGTTCTCGTACCCCGTGCTACCCTGAGTGCACTGAGATGAGACATTGCATATGCCTGTGTGAGCAGCTCTGTACAGCCATGTAAATGATATGTATTTATCTACAAGGAAATGACAATGCACGCTCTGCTTAGCACTTCTATGAGACCATTCATCCAAGGACTCCCGAGTTCTTTATAAACATTAATTCATTCTGACTACTCTGTGACTGTGAGGAAAGTAAATATTAGTCTTATTGCGATATTATTGGGAAATGGAGAGGCACAGCAGCTAAGAGACTCACTCAAGGTCAGTAGACTGCAGTTCCAGTGCTGAGCCTCTGGGGCTGTGTGCAGGGGTGGCCTCCAGGCACAGCCCTGGGCGCCAGAGCTTCACTCCCTCAACTTTGCTCCAGTGCTGTTTTAAAAGTTCTCCCATCAATATTTGTTTCTGAACCATTTCACAGCACCTGTTTGGGGCAGGACAGTTATACCGCCTCTGTTTTACCAAGGAGAAACTGAGGCAAAGTAGAAAAAAAAAAAATCTGAAGTACAGACCAAACATGAACATCCAGTTTGAGAAGTCAAGGGCCCTGCAGTTTTAACCAGAAGACTCCCCCAGCCTGCAGTTCCAAGCTTGAGCCAAAAGATAAGCAGTTGTATTGAGTTTTATGAACTTTATCAGAAACGAAGTCTTCAAAACTGAGGCATAAAATCCTACTTGAATTTAATATGCAAGCAAAGGAGAACTATTGAAGCCCAGTGCACCAGTAGTTTTGAGTCCTCTCAAAATGGATCTCAGCAAGATTTACACGTTACTGGGGCTGCGATAAAGTAAGTGCAAATCAGAAGTTACGCATGAAATGAAGGGAGTATCAAGAAATGCAAAATTAAAATAATATCTTAAAATAAAAATCCTGAAAGCTATGCAGCCTCTGAATTTTTCTATTCATGGAAATCATCTTAGAACCTTTCTTGCACCCTTAAAGCTCCTGGCACACTGACTTGTTGCAAAGAAACCACGGAAACATCTCAATATCTTTCTTCACTGGCTCCTCCAGACACCTAGTATGCCGGCCACTCTCTGAATCATTTTATCCTGTCATCTCTCTGCCTTTGATATGCATGAAGTTAAAGGGAAATGGCAGTCTCCTAATTTCTATTTCCACCCAATGTCATGGGAGAAAGGAAGGGAAAAAATTCACTTTTTTTAATGCAGCTTTTAAAATAGAAAAGCAAAAAAAAATTTTTTACAGCACTTAATAGGCCTCCCTTGCAATTTAAAAACTGATTTTCAGAAGCTCATATATTCAAATCTCCAAAGTCTATTTGAAGGCACATCTGAAGGTGCACCCTGCAACCTGTGTGTAGCAAACTCTTTTGAATCTTGTCCTTGAAACAAAAATTAGTGCCCCATGGGAGCTCAGCAGTGGAGACAACCACTAACTGCAGAATGACTGAAAGCAGAGCTGAGAGTCCTTGCAGCTGGGAGGGAGAAGGGGATGAGAGAGCGAGGGAAGATGAGAAAAGCCTTCAGGAGCCATTTGGGAGACACTCACTGGGAAGAAGAAAGAAAGACATGCACTAAAAACAACAGAAACACAGGTGGAAATGGCCTACTGGGAAATCAGGCTGTCAACAAACAAAAGCCGAAGGCCAGAAAGCAGTTTCAGTAGCAGCCCCTGCTAACAGGGCTTCAGTGTTCAGTAAATAAATTAGCAGCAGGTGTGACTGTTTGGAAATTAGTAGTGACATGATGAAAGCAGCAAATGACTTGCTTTTATCTGGAGTGGAAGCACTAAACTTCCAAAGAAATCCTTGCCTGTATTAGGAGAAGCAGAGATGCTTATATCAGCTTAGACTTGAACAACAATAATATCAGAAAAGTTTCGTTTCATTTACCAAAGGCTCAGAACTTCGTTTGTAACTGATGAAACCTGCGTCCCTCTTGGCTGCTTCTGACAGCATCTCTCCTTTGAATAGTTTATCATTTAGGAGGTAAAATAACTCAGGTTGGGTAGATAGACAGACAGATACCTGAATGTTTAAAAAGGAAGATGTAGAGTTGGGACATTGGATCAACTCTTCAATTATTGCAAACTGGGAAACCTCCTTTGGGAGAAACTCCAGTGATTTACTTCTGTGAGAATCTGATTCTGTTTAATTAAATGGGAGCTAAATGAGGGGCTGAATAGTAAACACTTCAGCACGTGCTTAAACATTCAGCAAGTGCCAAAGTCCTATTGATTCCATTGAGATATAATTTGCTTAAGCACTCCTCCCCTGTAAGGGCTCTGAGTGAACCAGGCCTCAGTCACTGGAGCTGAATGTTTATCATGTCAGAGGCATTAAGAAGGGGCTCTTTTCCCACATCCTCATCACTTAGGAAGATAGTTGGATAAGGAGTATTTGCTCCAAAGTGAGCAAATATTTACGTAAGCTGTGCTGAGTGTGCTTGATAAGGAGACAGGTCCAGGAGGAAGCTGGCACTCGCAGTGCACAGCAGGGATGTCCTGGGTAGTCCTTCGATCTGGTGGGTCCATTCCACTGTCCCAGTGTGGGTGGGTCCACTAAAACTTGAAATAGGAACTTTTCCCCCAGCACCGACAGGCCTGGCGTGTCCCACTGCCTTTGACAAAGGGAGACAGGGAAACAAACACTGCTGTGGCTGTTGTCCACCAGTTTGGGAGCTGGAACTGGTGTGTGGTGGTGCCATGAAATGCTTCTTGGAGGCAATAAGACAGGGGGCAACGGACACCAGTTGGAACAATAGAAGGAATATCAAAAACAAGTAACGGTGGGAGGTTTTACCATGAAAGTGAAAATGGGCAGGCGGCCCAGAGAGTTTGTGTAACCACACCACTGGAGGTGCTCAAGACTTGACTGGACACAGCCCTGACCAGTCTGGTCTAATAGAACCTGTTTTGAGCCAGGGCTCAAGATGACAGGATGACAAGATGACCTTCCATCCTAAATTATCCTATGATTCTACGGAAACAAAACCTGCCAGAAATGGCCAAGCTTATGCTGAACCATGTAATGTCTGGTACAGCTCTGTGAAAGGAAGCTCAGGCCCAATTATACTGAGAAATTAATTAATTAAGGCAGACATAACATAGTTGTATTTTTAGTAAATTGTTAGTTTTGTTCTACCCACGAACTCAATAGGAAAGCTGGAGTTGCATAGCCTGCATAATAACACAATAAGGTAGACAAAAATCTATCCCACAGCTAGGAGCCAATGACTTATCATCAATGGCTTTATGTCAAAAGAGAGAGAAGTATCAATTGGTCTCCCACTGGGATTGATACCAGAGCCAGTATTGATCAATATACTCATTAACAGCCCAGAGAAGAATGTAAATTCAACAGCCACTGGATCTGGAGAAGATTCAAAGGAACGGTGGAGATGTGGCAAAGGAGGTAGATGGCACGTAAGAAATAGAACTGTAGTCAAACGATGTGTAGATTTCATCAGATGAATGAGCAACATTTACTATTTGTGTATTCCAGGAAGAATTTTACGGGATATCAATATAAAATATGGTGGGAATAGTGCCTAAACCCATCCCTTCTCAAGGGCCCCAGGTTAACCAAGTGCTTATTTCTCACACCAAAGGATGAGGCAAGGTATGAGTTCTGATCCATTAAAAGTCCTGCAAAACCATGTGTTAAATTACCACTTAACAATTCCCTTGGTGTCAGGTGTGAACTACTGTAGCCAAATGTCACAAGATATTTTGATTAAAAAAGATTAGGAGTCACTAAAATTCTATGATAGACTGGATTCAATCCTTACCTAAGTACTTCACACTGACTTTGATTAAAGAGATTGAAATATTTAAGCGTGTGGCAGATGAAAACTGCACCAGGGAAGATAATGGGACAAGATTTGACTTCTTATGGTCTTGTATGGAAGGTGATACACGTAATGCTTCTTATCCCTCATCTACTCAAACCCTGCTCATTTTCTGCATCTTCTCAACACTTAGTCCTGGGGTTTTGATGCGTGCATCTCTCTCTATATGCATGTATATATAAATTTGCTCTAACATCATGTTGGTGAAGGTGTGAGCGAGCTGACGCAGTTGATAGCTATTAAACCCAAACGAGTTGCCATATTAATCTAAAATGTGTCCTGTATCACACAGGTCAGAGCATTTCCCTGCATGGGTATCTCAATTTTTGGGTTTCAGGGAATATAGTCAGAATTTATTCCATATTTCAAACCCTCGTTCGTTGGAGAATGCATGGCCTCCCTTGCCCAAATGTTGATAGTGGGTTTATACATTCTCAATCTGAACTGGCTGTTGTAGCTGGCTTATATCAGAATTTTTTTTCCCTCACATAGCTACCCAGTGTTACCATTTAACTCCATAATGCATGATAACTATCATTTTTATAAAATATGCTTATAAACCAGGAACTTCTATTACTCTCATTTAAACCCATGAAAACTCCCATGGACGTTAGTGCAAGCAGGACCTGATATTTATTCATCGAAAGCTGGAACCGTGTGATGGAAAATAAGAAATCTTTTAAGCCACAGTTCTTAAGGGTATGTTGTGTGGTGTTTACTGTTCAACACATCAGAGGCTCATGGCCATATTAGTTGTATGAATGGGATAAGATTACTTGGGCAATTTTCCTCTACATTAGAAACAAATCACAGCTAAACCTCTGCTGGCTCCATACATTTTAAATTCCCATTTTCCCTCACTAGAACAGAAAAATAAATACATAGATAGCTGACCAAACTTAGGAAGTGTTCAAAGCAATCAAGTGCAAATTCCCTCCTGTTAAAATGTGAGTGAAACAGAAAACCTTTGACTGAGAGGTAACTTCAGAGATAAGTAGTTAGATAGATGCTATAGACAACAAGACACAAACAAATTAAATCTATTCCACTGAAACAGTGATATAATTTCCCTCCAGAGACTAAGACTGACAAAATAAACAAAGAAATAACATGTTTCTTAAGTTGTGAAATGTGACAGTCAATGGCAGATAGCAAAACAAAACGAAACAGTGCTACAAGTTCTTAGCACAAACCTGCTGTTCAGAGACAATGCAGCTCTATTTTTTTTTTGGCATGGACCTTCTAATAATCATAGTTTTTCACACTTCTCTCCTCTGAGGTTTTTCATCCTCTTTCCAGCATGGTTTGCCAGTCTAAGAAACACACTATGTGTTTATTTTGAGGGACAGACTGATGGTGGAAATTGGCACATCTGGGAAAGGCAGAGCTGTTGGTCTGGGGTTATCATTTCACCTCTGAAGGCCCAGCAAAGTGCAGGGATGTGCTTTGCTTTGTCTTTGATGGTAGGTGAGACCTTGGTAAATGCTGAGCACAGGCTGCAGAGCTTTGAAGGCCCATTGGTGCCTTCATTCGAGGGCACATTGGAAGGACATCGCTGTTCAATTTTAAGTGCTATAGATCGGGGGTCAGAGAAGGGAGGCTTGGGCCACCAGCAGTTTGGTCTTCAGGAAATTCTGCCAACTAGATTTTCAGGCTTTTCACTGTGGCAGAAACCTCTGTAGGTTTCAGGGCAGTTCTGAGACTGCAGAGTCAGGAATTGTGCCACTTCACAAGTCCAAAAGAAGCATGGTCAAAAAGAGAGAGTAAGAGAAACCTCGGGCACTGCTGGGATGGCCATACTATAACAGCAAGCTCTAAAGATAGAAGCAGAGGCATGAACTTGCCAAAGTGCAGTACGGCGCTAATTTTCATGTTACTCACAGCAATCATTTTTCCACGAACAACCTGTGTATGTCACAAATATCTCATTTATTCCCCATCCTTCA
The DNA here is from genome assembly GCA_013400655.1 of Mystacornis crossleyi. Classification (NCBI taxonomy): domain Eukaryota; kingdom Metazoa; phylum Chordata; class Aves; order Passeriformes; family Timaliidae; genus Mystacornis; species Mystacornis crossleyi. The sequence goes on from VYZQ01028804.1 coordinate 195,858, forward strand.
TATGCACATAATAATCCTTTCACTTTATTTTAGTTGATAGTTTGCCTTTAAAATGTCAGGTCTTTTTCCCTCTAAGTTGCAAATTGCTTTTACACCTAAAAGTTTGTTACAGAAAATATCTTAGCTCAGAGCCACATAAAGAAAAATGGATCCTTTCACCCCAGCAGATGGTCAGAAACCAGTCCAGGTCTCCAACTTCCATCTCTTAATTACTGAAGATGGGATTCATCTCCAGGAGCCTAACTTTAAACATCTTATTTAAACAGCTTCCTTCCTCTTTGCAAGAGCAGTTCCAATGGGCACCTCACCTGGCAAATGTTCCCCAACATCTTTATTTCAGCCTAAATGAGTTGCCAAGATCCCCCAGGGGGATCCTGTCACACAAGAATATCCCCTGACTCATAGCACTGGACCATGTCTCCTCTCACTACTACTTGAAGAAGAATCTGGTCTCTGAATGCCCAGAAATACAAAGTTGCCTGTTACTCTCAAGAAGTATTTTGGACATAAAAAGAAACAGAGAACATAAAATTTTGAAGCAGTGCAGAAACTGCTAGGCTGGTGGAAGGGAGGTGAGTGAAGCCAGCAGGTTCACTGCATTGTGAGGTGAGTGGTGGTCCAAGATACCTCTGAAGAGCCAAAGATGGGCTGTGGAGCAGTGTGAAAAATGTTGAGTGTTTTCAATCAAAAGTTTTATGATAAAGCTGCATGGTGGTCTCTGGGAAATGAAGAAGTTTGAAAGTGGTGGAGCTTTCTCCAAGTTTTTGGGGCCGTGGCGGTGCCAGCCAGGTGAGCTCTCTTTTCATGGTCCTCCAGAGAGCTCCTGCCCACAATAGTGCAAAACACAGAACACGAAATGTAACAGCACTCAGAAAATCACATTCTGGGCTCATTTTTCAAGGTGCTGAGTCCAGGTGGCTTCCACGAACTTTGGTGGAGCAATTTGAGTTGACAACATCCTGGGATCCCTGGTTTTCAGGGCTGTTCCTTCTGCCACTAAAGAGCACCCACTGTACATTTAAACCAGACTCCGAGTGCGTTCTGCAGCCCGTTTCCATGTTAAGTAGTAATTCTGAATTACATAATGCCACATTTCTCTCCAGCCCTCATCTGATAACAATAACAAGCTCTGTATCTTAGAGACTTGCACGTTTATGTTGGCAATATTGGAATTACTAACGCAAGCTTGAATCTCTTCTGTGTTCTCAAAGACCAACAAACACCATTCATTTCCTACAGATTAGTTTCAACCTAACAAGCATTTTGTTGAGCCCCAAAGAATATTTCATTTATTTAGATAATGCTGATTGCTCACTTATGAGCGGCAACTCATTCAGTAAGAAACAGACTGTTACAGTGCAGTATTTTTTAAAAGAATGAGGGAAAAAAAGCCTCAAACAGCAACTCGAGGGTTGTATTTAATGCTCAAAAGACAGCACATCATTATGATAAGCGGATCTATTGCTGTGAATAATGGAGAAGGTTTAGTCACACAATGGTACAGATACACTTAGAATAAATATTTAAAGGCGTGTTTTGCAAAGCTGGAGCATGTTCTAACCCCCCCATCCAAGGACTCGGTGCCATCACAGCACTGGGTGTGTATTGCATCAGTATGCCAGGAGCAGCCATGCGGAAGGGTTTTTGCAGAATATATGAGATTTATGCAATAAGATGGGGAGAATTATTCCCTGATGGAAGCAGACAAGGGGCTGTTCTGTATGGCCACAATCCCACCACTCCCCGAAAGGACATGTCCTGCCCTCTCCACCTCTCCAGCCTGCCCACGCTCTCACCTTTCGGGTAGGTATGGAAAGCTCATGCCGAGAGCGTGGCGTGAAGCCAGGCTAGGGTGTGCCAGGGGCAGGCATGTTTCCCTCTGGGGAGAAATGCTCAGCCAAGCTGGAGGGGAGGATTCGGTGAGAGGAGAAAAAGAGGCATTTGCTGCGATTTCTCTGCTCCAGCAACTCCTGTGCCAGATGTATTGGTCATGGGCCAGTCAGCTGCACTGAGCTGATGGGACCGGGCAGCCAGAGAGGAGCTGCTGGGAGAGTGGGGCTGCCAGCACTGCAAAGATGAGGAGTGTTATGGGCTCCAAAGGCCCGTTAGCCCCCAGTAAATCTGTTTGGCATTTACCCCTTCCTTCTGCATCTTGAATTTCCTCTTGCTGGAGGTTTGGGTACTCAGCTACAATAACAGGACGATGGGCTCCTAGAAATTATGTGTATTTTCTACAGGGGCCTTGTTACAGTGGCATTTAACGATCCATAAGATTTAGTAAACACAAGAACTCATTTTATATGAAAAAATGGAACTGAAAATTGGACTCAAATGGAAAACTCAAAGGGAAGATTATTTATGAGTGAGAAAAGCATGGGTGCAAAGGAGAGGATCTGGAGTAGCATACAACTGGGAACAGGAAGTGATCACAGAGGAAAAGAAAGAGAATTAAAAACATAATTGAGAAAAACAGAACTCAGAAAAAAACAGTGAGAGGGCCTATCCTATTTTCTGCAAGGTCTAGTCTTTTAAAGGGTGGCATTACTATTGCTAGCACAAGGAATAGGTTTCCTCTGAGATAGAAAAAACATTTGGATTTTTTTTCCCTTTTTATTAATCATCGGTGGTGTGGGGAGGGGGAAACCCCCTGAGAATTCAATGACAGGGGAAAAAAATGGTTTGTGAAGTCAGACTCAGTTTGCGTACCTAAAAAGCAATATGATTGATTTGCAAAAACCTCGAGCTTCACAAAGTTCTTCCATCTCTAATGAGAACTAACAGCATTTTTGTCCAGCTTCCCTGCAAAATATTGTTCTAGTGCTGAATCCATCAACAAAAATGGCTAAGCATTAGCTTTCTTAATGGCCTCTGGTTTCACTTGCCAGCAGCTGCAGATGGAGCAGGGTAAGCAGGGCTGGGGCTGCATTGTGCTGCTCTGCTGCAAATCTCAGCTGCAATTTGCTGGTTTAGAAGTAAGCCCGAATTGTGGCTTTTTAGTACATTCTGTACACAACTCTCCTTTAAACTCGCAGAGTGTTTCTAGCTCTGGGAAGGCACAAGGGCCTAATGCTGGCACAAGTTAATTCATGTAAATCGTTACCTGAGCGAATTTTGTGGTGAAGTAGAACAAACAAAGGAAGGAAAAAGTAAAGGAGGAGGCTGTGGTAAGAGGCTTCATAATGACAGCAGAAGTTGGGAATTGTTTCCCTTTTTATCTCTCTCTGTCCTTTGAGTGTGTGATTACAAAAGACCCTCACCTCTACCTTCCTGCAAGAAAACACAACCTTCTCCCTGTCTCCCTGGCTGCCAGAGTACCGACACAGCACACACGAGGTATCTCAACACAAAAGTCCCAGTCAGGAACCCAAACAGGCTGCAGTGCCTGTGTTTGGTAGGATCTGTGCTGCACCTTCCTGGTCATCATCCTCCTTGTCTGCACACTGCCCCACCACCTCTCTGAAGGGAAGTGTGATACAGCTCTACTCGGCTCCCAACCAAGCTTCCAGGTGAGTTTATTATTTCCATAACTTTTAACCCCAGAAGGAGCGGTTAGAAGTAGTCTGGTAAAAGAACCTTGTTGTTGCAAGATTTTTCTGCTCTACTTTGAAAACTCCTGAGATTAAGACTCTTTAGATCAAGCTTGAAGAAGAAGCAAAAACCTGGGGACTGATCTGAATTCAGGTGAACTTCTGGGATGTTGTGAAATCTGCACGTTCAGTCACAGCCCCAGTAATTTTCCATTTAACTGTGGGCTAAATAAACTTGACTTCCCCTCACTATCCACTGGACTCCGTTTTTGTTCCCAAACTACATATTATGAAGGGGACTGCTGAGCAGCTGAGACCGACGGGATGAATTTAGTCTGAGAGCAAGTAACAGCAATTCTAATATCTGCTAGAGATGACTAAATATCCCTCAAGAGCTAATATCTAAACATCCTTCTTTCACCTTTATCAAGATTTCAGGACAAGAAATCATAATAGTAACCTCCATAGAATTGTTACCTGCTTGTTATGAGAGAAAAGTGTTTTAGTAAAGAAACTCTTTTCACACACTCAACAACTTCGGGATTATGAAAAAAAATAGGGGGGAGAGAAATATGTTTGAAATGTCAATTATGGACGGTTCATTGTAGTGCCAGCCCTTTCAGAAGGCACTCATATTTCACAAGTCTGCATTAGTCTGCTGAGATATTTTTGCACTCCTAGAAGAGCCTCACACTGATGCAGTCACAAAAAGCCACCTTTCAGCAGTGAAGGACCCTAGAAAGCAACGGGCTTGTAAGAGATGAAAGTGGATTTATGCTACAGACACGAGACACAGAGCAACCGGCACTGTGTCTGCGCTACGCAAATAAAAGCCAACGGAGAGCACAAGACAGTAGATCCCAACCATCACAGAACTGAGCTTCGTGCCAACATACTGCATTCCCGGGGAACCTAAACTGAACAACACACCTTAGAAAGTTTTGCTGTGCCAGAGAGGATTCAGGAATTTGCAGCACGTTTGGCATGGGTAGCACTGGGATATGATGGAAAGGATTTGGGATCACTCATGGGGGTGAGCACTGTGCCTTCTCCAAACGGATGCTGCTCAAGGGAATTTCATACCTGTGACACCAGTAGCACCACTGTGCCTTTGACACAAGCTTTTGAACTCCTCTAACACCAAACAACTAATCAAGGAGAAGAATGCATACATATTTCCACGTTTCTGCCACTAAAATATGCAGATATGTTTGTAGCTTGACATACTAACTCAAAAGTGAAGTATGTTTTCAATGCTCAGCAGAACAACATCATTAACAAAAAGCCGTATGGAAGTTTGAAAATGCATATAAAAGAGTTGACAATTGTTGAAAAAAGTAACTGAAAGCAAAAATCCAAGAAACAATTTATTGGTAATCAAAGAGAACATTATTATAGTATCACTGACATCTCCTGCACTAAACTTGTTTCTCTAGCAGTTATGACACGCCAAACTTAATATACTAATATTACTTTCATTATTAGATGACTACATTGAAGTCTTGACAACATAGTGTGGGACACACCTCAACAACAAAATATTGCATTTTGGTATCTTACATATCATATAAAATGTGTAGATCATTTGAATGCTGCATCTGTTGGCTTTTACTTTTTCAAGTTAAATCCCTGAAGAATTTTTAAGAGTTTGTGATGAACGTACTTTTCTACCTGTTGTCTGTGTAAATCCACACTGGTAAAAATAGTATCTGTTCTAGAGAAAGAACTCTACATGCCCACAAAGTTTTAGAGCAGATAGGAATAGGAGGTGAAACTTATTCATTTGTTATATGAAGTGTTCCTTCTCAGCCCCCAATTGTTAAATATCGAACTGAAGGAGTTCCTGAAACATTGATAAGAAGATGAAAATCATTCCCTAATTTACAGTGAATTGTGCTAAAATCCACATTGATAGACAGTTTGCTGTAGACCTTCATAGTTGCTGAAATGTATGCCTAGTGGTTGGTACCTATCAAAAGGGAAATTAGAATAAATGAATATTTAAATATTTAAATTTTCTATGATATGTTTGAAGTGCATTTTCAAAGCATTACCATCAGATTTGAGAAACCAGGGCTCAACTGGTTCCAAACTCCATGCTGAAGAGTTTCACAGGCTCCCTGCTCCCCACCTTCCGCTCGTTAGCAATGGGAGCAGCTTTTCTGTGCCACAGTGTGACTGTAACCAAATCCAGCCCGCGCTGGCCCTTCTCCCTGGGCTTCTGAGCATCCCCTTTGGCTGACCTTTGGCAGCCACGGTGGAGAGGAGACAAAGGGAAGCAGTCCTGAGTTGTAGAGAAGAAAGGGGACATTGAATAAGCTGCATTGCTTTCTTCAGAGGGCTGGACATCAGAGACATGTGCAGGAGTCAATGGTTTCTTTAATAAAGATATCTTTTTTGGTAGAGTTAACTAAATTTATTGACAAGTGTGTGTCTCATCTTGTGTGTGTTTTCCGTATGCACTCACACATGTGAGTTGGTATCTCAGTTTAAAGAGAATTATACACTGAATTAAAAGGCCCTGTATAACCACAAGGGAGAGGCTGTGTCCCATGAAACAAAACTAAACGAGGTGTACTCATGATCTGGCAACCTGAGCATGGCAGAATCTAAACATCCACCTAAGTTTAACAGTTTCTTAATATCGTGATAAATTAGATTAGCTGCCACAAAGTCCCCTTAGGCTCCGTTAAAAAAAAAAAAAAGAGAAAAAAAGAACAAAAGAAAAGAAAGAGTAATCATCAGCAAAGGGAAGAAATTAAATTTTACACTGAATATTTTTCACTGCTTATCTTACAAAAATATTATTATTTGCCTTCTTAGTTACTTGTATTCATCAGGGTGATGTATGCAGATTGTGAGAATGCCAAACATTCTCCAAAAACTGATGAGTAAGCAAAAAAAAGCTGCTCTTTAAACCCTTCACAGTTTGTAGCCACATTTACATAACATTAAATAAGTCAACAAAGGCATCATTAGCTCCCATTAAAATATGAGCGAAGAAATTTAAACGAACAAGAGAAGCTAATTGGTAAGTAATGTTGTGTATCAAAAATTATGACTATAAGATTCCAAAGTTAATGAGAAGCCCTACAACTGTGTTTACTAAATGTTTAAAAATTAAATTAAAGGTGAACATGGAGAGCCAGAGAAGTTTTCTTGCTGTTGTTTGGGCTGAGTGAGAACTGTGAAGGTTGATGGTGCTCCTTCACGTAGTCGGAGAGTCTCTGGAGTTACCAGCCCATCACTGGATCCCTGTTCATCAGGCAGATGAGACTTCTGGTTGCCCAAAACAGTTTTCCAGTGAAACAGCCACTGTGGTTCCAAACAAAACCATCAGGGACAGGCACACTCTGAGTCTGCTCCTGCAGGTGTAGAAGGCCGATTAAACCCCCTGTCCATCTTGTCTCACCTGCCCCTTGAATCTGCCCAGGGTCTCAGGGGGAGGTAGCAAAAGCGACCGTTCACTGTGCAGTCAGAAAGGAACCTGATTCTGCTGCCAGAGCCGGGGCCGACCCTGCCTGAGCCAGCTCTGCCATCGTCACCTCCACCGCTTGGCCAACAGGAGCCAAGTCCTTTTCTGCTGCTCTCGGTCATGTCCATGGAACAGCCAGGACTCTTCTATGCTCTCCTGAGCTGCAGACCACCAGCAGCTCACACTTGCTGACCACAGTTGCCTTTCACCAGTCTTTAGTCCATGAATCTCCATCGTTTACCGGCTACAAGTTGAAAACCACAACTGAGTTTTCTGTTATCTCTATGCCCACTAAAATCCTCTTCAATTGCTGCATTTCAGCTGTGCTCTGCTCCCTTCCAAAAGACACAAACCACTGAGTGGAGATACAATCCTGCAGTGCCATTAATGAGCATAATTACAGTGCCACATTACTCTGTCCCTCTGGCTAATTGGTCATTCATTTGCCATTGCCCATGAAATCGCAGGTGTTATTGCCTCCCGATGCTTATCTGAGTTTGCCACGTAGCACCAATTCCCTTCTGCTTCATTTCTCAGTCCAGGGGGATCAGCGTGTGTTTAAAAGGGGAGGACAGGACTATCTCATGTTCTATCTCATATGCCCAGATGTGTGGAAATGGGTTTCAGTAACACCACCCAATTAGATCCATATCATATCCTCAAGCACACAGAGCCGATACCAATGCACCCATTGATCCTCTCCTGCAGGGAAGTTTTGCAGATGCTGGATGAAAAAGTCTACTAATAATGGGGGGTTTAAAATCTAACAGTAATTACAAGAGTAATTGTGTTGTTTTAAGTGGATGTGCTTGCATATTTGGCAGTAAGGGAAGTTTTGAGGGAAATAAGAACCTCATCACGTTGGAATGCAACTAATTGTTCAAATATATTAATGCAACCTTATAAAACTTGCGAGACAAAGCTGACATTCACCCACTCTGGACAGCAGCTTCCTACAAACTGGCTTTAACCAAATTCTATGACTTCTATGAACACACAAATGAGTGAAACCCCTGAACTGATGCGACAGAATTTTTGGTTCACTGAAAGACAGAAAAGTCTTGTAGAAATCTCATGTTACTTCATAGATTTACAGTGACAGAGTTTTCTCTGCCGTCTTGAAATCTCTCTTGATTTATTGCCCTTTCCACTAGTTTACATTCATCCAATCAAGGAACAAAAACAGAACGGGGGCATCAGTAAGAAAGCAGGTACCGAGCATTATGTATGCATCAAGGATGTGTACAAGAAAAATTGTTCACAAGCACTATGTCATCCTGAATCAGGAAAGTGCTTCAGTAGGAGATTAACTCAAAGCATGTGCTCGTTTACCACAGTGGGGACTCAAGTACACGCTCAAATTCAACACTTTTTTATATGTTCCTCAAGTAGGGATAATTTCCTGATATAGGAAATACATGCTGATTTTTCTCCCTTAGGATAATTGAAAAACATTCATGTAAATTTCAGTTTGTTTCAGATATGGGGAAAAAAAGAAACTGAAGCTCAACTAACTTTCCTCTCTCTAGTTCACCAGAAAACCTGCCCCGTTCCATGGCCAAAAAAAGCTTTTCCTTCATGCTCTATTATGAGCAACCTAATGTAATTTCCAACTTGGCTCTGCAGAAGCAGGGTAAGAAGGGGGCTGGACCAGAGTCCTCCAGATGTCCCTTCCAACCTCAGTGACTCCCTGATTTTGGTCTGTGTTGCAGACCCTACACATGATGACTCCTTAAATCGCAACTGAACTCATTTCAGAAAATCATGGTGAGGAGTAAGATGATAAATATATTAACATATAAATAAATACAACTTTGTTTGGATGAGAACTGGATATGGGACAGCATAACAAAGAGGAGGGAAGGTAACTTTTACATTGCCCAGCTGCTCTTACAATAATATACAGAAACTCTGTGAAACATTTCATGGTTTATTAAATGAAATTTTGTTTGCAACTGGTGAGCTAGGAAAATAAACCTCCATGTTTGTTTTCACTTTGCTTTTCCTTGGTTTGTCCAGATCTTCACAGCCCTGTGTGCCAGCATTGTCCTCTGGGGCTCATTAAACAGTCCAGTGTTTGCTACTCTGATTGTCCAGGGAAATCAGCAACAGATTGCCATTAACCCCATGAGGCCAAGAGCTAGAAATTCTTGATATATTCCCAGCTGTGAGCAATAAGATCCACCGGAGCCACTGGAGCGAAAGGGTTAATTTTATCTCTCCTATAGCTGCTGTCAGACCTCCAGTAAAACAGTGTGTGACCACTACGGGGGACTGACCACTTAATACAGCAGTACCTGCCAAAATTGGCTTAAGACTGAGCGAGATCAAGGGGCAGAAAAATACTGTTTTATCTAAAGCACGTTGTATTACTGGTGTTTACTTTCAATTCTCTCCTGGGTTAAATGCTTTTTCTTAGTAAAATGGTCTTGCTCCTTATAGACTCAGCTCCACAGGAGAAAGTGAGTTGTGTGAAGATGATGTCTTTCTGTTTGTTCACATTAAGTTATGAATTGTTGCAGATGGCGTTAGCAGAGACTGTGTCGAGGATATTTTTTGCCCTAAAGATGTGCTCCCACTTCATTATTGCTGCTGTTGATTCAAGTTTATAAAAAAAGGCAACAAAAAAAATTGGTTCTCTACCCAAAGCACGCAGAAATATGGTGTCAGCAACTGCCACAGTCCTGGCACTCAGCTGATGGGACTGAGCCACGGGGTTACGTGTTTCTCCCAGGGAGTTGTCGTTTCTGTGTCCAGCATTGACAACCAAAGTGTTGGCAGCAGAGGAAGTCACACGGCCGTGAAGCAGAGCACAGGATATTTCTGCTTTACGCAGCCTGAATGGACAGGGGGACAGCACTGGGAGCTGTGCCCGAAGCTGGGGCAGCTTCACCCGAGCTCATCATCCCTCGGGAGGGGCGGCCCAGCAGAACTGCTGCCCTCCCCAGCCCCTGTCCTGGGTCGAGGTGCCCTCCTGCCCTAGCTGGCACATCTCAGCTCTCCCGGGAGGCCCTTGGCTGTGCAGGAACAGAGCAGGCTGTGGGAAGGGGTGCTGTGGGTGAAAATGTCTGGGATGTTGCCATCAGCATCCAGCTTTGCTCTGTACCAGTGCCACGCAAAATCACCGGTGACAACACCGAGCCCCCAGGAGCCAGTGGCTGTTTTTACACACCAGATTTCCCTGGAGATTTTCCAAACCCGTATTTTGGGACAGTCACAGCCACGGACTTCCCTCTGACCCTCATGGACTCTTGGGTTCACACTGAGACAAGGCCTGGGCAAACAAGCTTCTGACCAAACACAGCACAAATCAGGGGCAGAGCTGGGCTGGGCTGGCTCTGTCTGTGCCAACGCAGTGGGCAGCTCTGCTTTTTTGTTCAACTGTCCTTTCCTTTCCCCACATCTCTGTTAACACTTGCCAGACTCTCAGGCTCTTGAAATCACAGTCCTTTCCAGGCTTGGTAGTGCTTTGAGACCTGTACCTGGGAAGTGCTGCAGAAATGTAAGGCATCCCTATGGATGACCTTATCACTGGGAAAGGAATCTTAAATCCGATCTATTTGTGTGACTCCCGGAGAGCCACTGCTGCATTATTCATGACAGTCTCCTCTTCTTCAGAAGGCTAATATTACTTCCCTCCCCCCCTCCGCCCCCATACAGCATTCATAATATGAATTTTATATTCTGAACTAAACCACACAGTCCTTTGTAGTGGTCAGTAATAGGATTCCTACCCATACTTAGCAGAGTCCACATCAGAGAGAGCACAATCAGCCACCCCAGGAGAAGAGTTCCCAAGATCTCCTCTTACAAGGCATTGTAAAAGTTATAAATAGATTACTCTCTCTCCCTTTGTACCTTCTGGCCCTTTTCCTACACCAAGGGAACATATTTGTCACCAGGACACACAATACGCACTTAGATGTTTGACATCCCTGCCCTCATCAGATGGGCCATACAGAATTTTTCAACGAGATAGAAAATGTGAGATGTTTGGGATGTGGTTACAAGTTTGAGAGCGGTTAAAAGAATGTTAAGAAGAATTAGCCATGGCAGCTTACTTGGTAGTTTGTTATGGCTCCCATTTTCTAATACATCATATTCTTTTATTCCCCTAATTACTTTTTTTGTGTGAAAGACAATTCCCAGGGAACGAGCACTTCATTTCTTTGAACCACTGCCAACAATATGCACCACAATTGCTGAAAGCAAAAGAGAGGATCTGGCATATCTATTAGAGCTTTGCAAAGACATACTTTTTTTTCCACTCTTTTTAACCTTGGCTTTCCCTTAATACCAGCATTGAATAAATGAATTACATTTCCTATTTTCCTCCCTTTCCTCAGAACTTCTATTTCTGTTTTCAGATTGCTGTTTCTGCTTTTTTTTTCCTAAAAGTCAAGTCTTGATGGGTAATTATTACATCTCATGCATCTTCTGTCCCAGTCTTCTGTTGAAAAATATCAAGAGGAAAGAAGAAAGAAAGAAGAAAACAAGTCTAAATTAACAACCTACTTTGTAGAAAGTGATTTTAAAGGCATTAGTACAGCACTGCTTCCACCTCACTCCCCATCTGCAGTGTCCTTCTATACATCCTTTTAGCACAAGCTGAATTAGCTCACCTTGAGATGAATGAAAGCCTTTATTCAAAGGGAAACAACACCCAAATCTTCACTGAGTTCGAACATTTCTCTTCCAACTTCGTACCTATAGCAGCAATACGAGCCAGCATGCCCACTTCCAAAACACAGGAGTTTTGGACATTTATCTCTGGCTTCTCATTAACTAGACAGACACTTCCATCCATCAGCAGGAATGGATAATGAGTGCTAATGAAGTACTTTAAAAAGAAGCAGCTTCCAGAAGGGAGGCTGAACATCTTGGTTTGAGTTTTCTGCCCATTTTTACCTGCTTGGCACTTAGATGTCCCCAGGTGTTCTTGGTAGAAAATGGGCAGGGTCTGCAGACATCAGAGATTCCCCAATTCCCTGTGAAAATATCTGGGATTCTGGATATTGAAGCGGGTGATACATGACCTTGATCCAATCTGGTGAGTACTATCTCTTCCTTGAGCACAACCAGTAAAGATGATCCTAATCCTTTCCTAGAATTAGAGAGTTTCCAGGAGTTATTTTACTGAAAATAAGGGAAGTGAGCTGCCTGTTCATCACATATGACTAACTAATCATTTAGCTAATTTTTCCAGGCAGACAAGCTGCAGTCCCACAGGAATTTTGCTTGTGGAAGTCCCACTGGGCGGAAAGGAATCAAGTGAAAAACATTCAAATAATGGGCCGTGCTCCATCAGGAGGAAACTATTCCAGCTGAAATCTTACCCAGGAACTTGAGGGGGTAGCCGTGTGGGAACTCTCATCGCAATCTCAGACCAGCAGCTACTGGGGGAAATGGGAGCTACTGTTTACTCAGAATGAGGGAGATCTTTGTGCCCGCAGTCACGTACTGAAAAAACTCCTGAGCTGTTAGTTGATCTCACAGCATCCTGATGCTCAAGGAGATGGGGGAAGGGGAGGCAGCTGGGCAGCTTTTTGTTCAGTATTGGTTCAACACAGTGGTAAGCAAAAAAGTCATCATATCGTCTGTGTTTCTGGCCATTTCAGAGATATAATTTATGTATTTTGAATAAACAACCTGGAGACAGACTTGTTCCTGTATTTACCTCATGGCTAACTTTGCCATCTACCTTTGCTCACTCTGCCTGCCTGAAGTAGATCAGTAAGAATATATATCCATAAAGTGTATTTTCCCTGCAACAAAATACACTTGGATAGATGTCAATAGCTGTGTTTTACAATATTCAAAACAGAAAGTCCCAAGGTTTCTGTATTTCTTTCTCTTCCTCTTTCTTACAGCCTTAACAAGAGCCAAGTACTGAAAGTTTGGCACTCAATTTACAATGCAAATTAACTAACATGCTAATTACTTGATTTGTGCACACAAACACTATTTGTGCAGTCACATTCTATTGTTTGAGCACTAAATGATGAGCACACCGATTCAGTGGCTGGATGGAGACTTCCTGGAAAATGAAGTCCTTAAATTCAATTGCTGTTGGCACAAACAGCAAAACAAAGCAACACAAACAACAATCTCTATGACTCTGGTGAGTATAAAGTGATACAAATCACTGTTCCCAGACATGTTTTAGCAGAAATCCAACAGAATGCCCTGCTCTCTCTTCCTCGATGCTGGGAACCGGATCCAACATAACCCTCAAAATAGCCCATCATTCTTTGCAGATTTGTGCATTTGCTATTTTTGGATCTTGGGGATATTTTGAAAAAGTCAGAACTGCTGGCGCCAATTCAGCCACTCTTTCAACAAATGTTTTCTTCACCATCACAACATATACGCTGTGTATCTCTCTCACAGCAAACCCAAGTCCCAGGGAGGTGTGTCAAAACACTGGAGAAATCCCAGACTCTGCAGCGAGGTCCCTGCCAGCCCCATCCAGGGTGATACTGAGCAGCCCAGTGGCAGCAGCAAATTCTGCCAGCTGGACAGAATCCCTTCTTGGTCTTCTGCCAGCCGAGGCATGGCAGAAACCGGTTGCTCCCCCACAGACACTTTTAATTTCAGGTTCAGAGGCAGCAATGTCCCGGTTGGGTGGGGAAGGCTGTCCTCATAACCCATCCCTGCTCCCAGGTGAGGTCTCAGCAATTCTTCATCGGGCTGAGTCTGCTCCTCTTGGGCTGGGTGAGCAGTGTAAAAAGCCCTGGGATCACATCTACAGACAGGCTTTTATTTTTTAATTACTGAGAGAAGAGGTCTAATAGGGACCCATCCTGGTGCCGTAGGAAACAGTGGTTTGGAAATATTGGAGGCTCACAAAAATTAAAAGCAGGAAGGCAAAAGAGGATAAGAATTTTCTCAGCAGAGAGCAAAATATGTCACCTTAGTCTGCTTGAGTTAGTACTTTATTTCTGGATTGAGTTGTATGTCTTTAATTCAAGTAGTGAAATATTTTACTCATCTTTTTTTACATGGGTGAATTAAATTATTTTTGGCGAAAGATGTAGAATGTGTTGGATGGCTTTGCACTGTTCTAACATATGTTACTGCAATAATTCAGGCATTATAAGAAATATTGTTAATACTATGGTATTTTCCTACTTACTACCAATTTAGTAAATTGTTCCAGAAATAGATTTTTTTTCAGGAAAAGTCTTTAAATACGATGCCAAAAATGTGCATCTTTCATGGGATACAGTCTTCAAGAAAATACATACCCATCTGAAATCGCCCAAGGACATTCTAAGTCCATTGTTTGCCCATGTAAAATGTTTCCTTTTTATTAGCATGGGTTTTCCCTTATCCCTCTTCATAAAAGAGAGAGAGAAAAGGGGGAAAAAAATGATACAGGGCTCATTTCAAAATCCATGAAAGTTGGATACTCCCAAAATTCCAACAAGATTACAGGGAAATCTCATCTGGTAAATATTATGTTCTGTTTTTGTCTTTGCTTAAGCTTTTACACAACTTGACAGCTTGTGGTATTGTGCCACATTTCAAAGTTAACGTTTACAAACATCTGGCTTGGGTTCAACATTCCTCTCCATATGGACCACAATGTCTCCAGCCTACACTGTTTGCCTGTGCAGAGTGAGGTCGAAAATCAGAGTTTTCCTAGAAAATTATGAAAACTTCAATAAGCAAGCCCATTTTCATGATTCATTGACAACAGCCTTGATTTTAATGCATTTCGTTTTAAAAAACAGCTTTTGCGGCCTTTTGTGGACATTAAAATTGGGTGGGAATTTTTTTTCATCCATGAAGATAGTCACTGTTCTAGAAAAAAAATTGTATCCTGAACCGAGATGAAAGTCCAGTATGACAATTGCTGTGAGTGGGAGACACAGCACAGGCCAAGTGAAACATTTTCTCTCAAATACTTTTAAAATGTTTAATTTAATTATGACTATTTTTGTAGGCATTGAGTGATTTTTTTTCCCCAAAAAGTTAGAAAAAAAATTTAATTTGGAAAATATTAAAAGGAAGCATTTGGATATATCTGGAACATGTCAAAAACTATGTAGTGATGAAAACTCTGCTAAGCTAACCCTCTTTCCAGCAAGAAAATAGTTTCAGTAAATCCACATTCCTAACAATGCAGCTGTAACA
Source organism: Mystacornis crossleyi (assembly GCA_013400655.1). Taxonomy (NCBI): domain Eukaryota; kingdom Metazoa; phylum Chordata; class Aves; order Passeriformes; family Timaliidae; genus Mystacornis; species Mystacornis crossleyi. Next base: position 210,999 of record VYZQ01028804.1, read on the forward strand.
ACTTCACCAATGGTTTTTGAACGTGGGTGTAATATGAAAGCACACTAATAGAAATATATTTATTTCCCATAAACTTGGTGTCTACTAAGCTTTGGATCAGTAGATGAATTTTTCCTACTGGATCACTGAAACAGCTACAATTAAATACAGGGCCATTTGTGTGGCTCTGGAATTTGAGTGCCCCAGTATCTTTGCCACGATCTGAGGACTGTAAGGGCTGTTGTCTCCTTTTTTTTTCAAGGACAACTGAGGCACACAAATATATATTTTTCTTCGGGTCATACAAGAAGCTTTGGACCCAGTAGAAAATATCAGCTGGGTGTCCAGATATCTGAACCAGAGCCAGTGGTGTAGAAAGGAGCGTGCCCAGTTTGCTCTCATTCATGAGAACTCACTAATGAAAGATTTAGCTTGGTATTTGGCCTCTTTTTTTTTTTTTTTTAAATTTGAAATGAAGCACTCAAAAATTTCTAATTTGACAATTGGTGGAAGGGCTGAGGACCTTCAAAAACTCTCTAGATGAGCTGACAGGTAGCCAGGAGCCTGGCAAAACAAATTAGTCTCCGCTAAATTATGATACATCCTTTTTTAATTGGATTTTTTTCAGTATAGTCTCTCTTCTCCAAGGGATGGTGCCAGATTACCAGCTGTGGAGTGAAGATCTCCAAACATTTGACCTCCATCCTGACTTATAAGACAGCAATAGGTGTTGGATGAAAGGCAAACATGTGGAGGAGACTGTTAAGTGGCCAGTAAACAAGATTTGGGTTTCAGATTCTCTGGCTTGGGAAATCTCTAGACTTCAGACTGCTGGAAAAGATCACTGTATAAACACTCTGTTTCTTCAATTACACATTTCTTTAAAGGATGGAGCTAGGATTAACAGGGAACTGAGACCTGAAAGTTCCAGGTTTTATTCTCCTGCCTTTAACAAGTGCACTGTATGATCACTACAAAATTCCTTAACCTCTCAAAGCCTGTTTGCCATCTTCTTGAATGGGATATTTTGACTTTAAACTTCAGAGGATTAACCTTTGTAAAATAGTTTTACAGGCTTTGATAAAATTTGACATTAAAAAAAAGGCAAAAATAAAAAAAAATGCTTCCTTGCAAATTCAGCAGCATGCCTGTGCTGTCTGGGCACACAGATAGGGTTTGGGACAAGAGTTATATGTACTGTGGAAATAGTCATTCTTTATTCATTTTAAAAGGTCAACGCAGCTTGCCAGCATATCACTGCTGCAGCTGTTGCAGAGCTTGTTATGGCATTAGGCTGACTCGCAATGATTTCCTTCCAACGCGTTCTGGCACCGAGCACAGCCCGGCTGCACCCGGAGCTGGGAAACCATTCCTGGTGCTGCCGATGGCAACAGAGCCAGGGATCCCCGTGGATCGGGAGCGGGAGATGGAGGGGGCGAGGAGGAGGAGGAGGAGGCAGGAGCCCCTGCCGTGGGTGACCTGGCGGGACACGGCCCAGCCCAAACCCGCACACCGCGGGCTGGGCGCCTGCTGCTGGCCCGGGTGCGTGCGAGCGCTGCCCCTGTGTGAGTCCTTCTGAGTCCTTCTGAGCTAAAAATCCTGATTTCTGATGGGAATGATCACAACAGCTTCCATGCTGTGCAGCCCTTGGCACAGTGCAAATGTGGGGCTTGGGGCTGCTGATAGACAGGGAGCTGTTCTGTCTTTCTGCCTTTTCTTTCTTTCTTTCTTTCTTTTTTTTTTTTTTTTTTTTTTTTTTTTTTTTTGATCTATGGGTGGAACCCCCATAATTGTCAGAGGGAATTTCATACACCCTCTGATGACAGATTGAATCCTTGCAAGAATGTATCATTAGAACAAAAACACACGCAAAAATTTGGTCTTCTAACATTTCAAATAAGACTAAAGAGGAACCTCCCTAGAAGGTCTTTCTGAGGCATTGTTTAAGTGACATTACTCTGTCTCAATCTCTCGAGAGTGAGGAAAGAATATCTTCTCCAAAGGAGATTCTGCAGGCAAAACAACCCACGAGCTGTCCCAGAGAGACCCTCCTGAATGGTCTATTGTTCGAGCTCTCCCCACATGCAGATCTCCTGTCTGGAAAAGCATCTGCAGCTTCAGACAGCACCTCCGTGCATCACGTCCGCTCTCTCGCTTCTGACTTGTTCAGTGGGATGCACAAACTCTGTACTGCAGTCCAGGCCCTGTCTTCAAATCCGAGATTTTAAGGGAAGAACAGACCATTGAGATTACCCAAGCTGATATCCAGGCTCATGTCCTGCACTGCACATCCCACATTTGCAGCTGGTGATGCAGACATCTCAAGCAGGAAACCAGGGCTGCAGTGAAAGCCTGTCTTGGACAGCCTCGATGGGCAAGATGAACCCAACATATATATATTCAGCTCTCTAGAAGTCAGCTGTCTGGTTTAAATTACTCCTTAAGTCTCCTGCAGCAGCCTGTGGAGAAAAGCAGGTGCTTCTGCAATGATTTCAGTGCATCTCAGATTGGCTGAACTGACTCTGGTAGTCTGTCTCACCACTAACCTTTTTGGGGTACTGGACGACTAGTTAAGCATGAATGCAATTTTTTGAATGGCTAAAATGTGACCAGAGTCTCCTGCATCTCCTGGGAGCAGGTTTTAGTGGTTGTTCACCCTTGCTGGCAATGTTTCATATCTGATATCCATGACAAAATTCCCTTCACTGTGGTTTGCATCACATTTTTTGGGAAAAATTTAGGTTATCTCTGGTGTCAGAAGAAAGGAGTTACATGGCTACTGTTTAAAACTCCAGTAAGTGCAAAGGATCCATGGTTTAAGCCCAGATTTGCTGGCCTTGTAGCTTTACTTAGATCTTCGTGTTTGCTATACAAACACTTCCATTTTTGCTCCTTTATTATCTTGACACAAGATATATTATTGATACACAAGAGCAAACTCCAGCAGCCTCCCCACTGCAGTGAGTGATGTGAAGCAGGATCTCAGCAGACATTCCACAGACCCACAGGCAGAGGGAATTGGAAGCAAATCTTTCTACAACCACCATAATTACACATAAGAGCCAGATGAACAATGCATAGCACACCTATTTACGTGTATCGCAGCTAACCATTAGGAGGCTGGATATGACAAATTGCCTCTTCACATACATCATTTGTAATGAACATTTCCTTTCAGCCATGAAGACCTCTGAGGTCATGCACATGTTCCTAAATAGCTAGATAGGGTTACATGTGCTTGTGTGGGTGTGCACATGGGGGGTGTGTGTCAGAGGAGAGAGGATTCATGGCCGCTCTTTGAGCGCCACATTTACCTCAGATTTAAGAAAGGAGCAATACATGTGTAAGTGCCTGTTTACAGAATTCCCTTAACTGGGAAGCCTTAAATGCAAATATTGTAGTGCACAATGACACCAGGAGATCCTCTCAAATTCTCTCAGTAGATAACTGGTTTTCTTTTTACTGTGATGATCTGTACAACTGATGTGCAAAGTATTAAGCCTTTCTGATGGAAGGCCTGTTGCCTCTATCACCATCAGAGCCCATCAGCCAGCCTGGGGTGAGTGGTAGAGACTCGCTCAGTGCCAGTGAAAGCTGGGAGGGGATGGTTGACAAATTCACAGCAGCTGAGAAGAAACCTATTCTGATAACAGAGGAGCAAGTCCCAGACCCTTAAAGCATGGCCAAGGCTGCTGGAAGGCAAGCAAAGGAGGCTGCACCCAGCCACAAAGGTGCTGTCCCTGCCATGGAAAAGCTCCACTCTGTGCCCTCAGACGTCTGTAACCAACTGCTCCCTCCACTCTGCAGGGCACTGCCATTTACCAAAAGACTTTTCTGTTTGCCATCAGCGCCACGTGCCCGAGGGACGGACTGTTTGCACTAAGTATCGAGAGGCCGCCCTTCATAAAAATGAACAAATACTTTCTAACGTAGAGGGGGAGATTCACAGGAGATTCCACCGAGCAATTTGCGAGGAGTGAGACACGTTCAAGGTAGATTCATTGTAACGGGGAACAGTTTTCAGAGAAAATGTAAAAAACTATGCCTGCAATGCAATTGCAGGTAGCTATTTATTCCTGGAGTGTGGGGGCGCAAAACAGGTATAATATCTTAGGATTGCATTGGAATTGAAGGCCTGGGTTTGCCACGATTCCTCCCACACATGGTACCTCACTCTGCTGGTGTCGACTTGGAAAGCAGTCTGCCTCAGCCAGAGCTGGGGAGCCAGACTCCCCAGTGAGGCTAAAAACGAGTGTCTCAGCCTGATTGCTTCCCAAATGGCACATGCTGCTCTTAAAAATCTTTTTTGCTTAAAGCGTTGTGCAGCCCCCGATTGTGTCTGTGCTCGTGTTTCAGCCTGGTGAAGAAGGGAGGCCTCAAAGTGAATCCTTTGCTCATCCCCACCTACCCTGCACTGCTTTCAGTCACTCAGGGGTTCCTCCACACCAGTGAGATCTGATTTGCAGATCCCCCAGTCCAGAGAAATGCCAAATGTCTCTCAACTTCTTGTGGAACGTCAAGTGCAGATCAGTGCCTGGTCCTTCAGACCCCTTCACGCCAGATGTGATGTGGTGACACCTAATCCAGTCAAATCTAACCCAGAGTGAACCTGTGACTTTCAAAGACTGGAGATGGAGGGGTGTCATCAACAGCTGCTTTGACTGCTCATCCCTCTAATTGTACAGAATTAAATATTAATATAGAAAGAATCTGTGCATGCCCTAACACTGGTATAGGGAAAGACTGATCACTCCCCTTCCCCCTTGAATCCTACTTCTGAATGACTCTTAAATGTTCTCATAATATCTGGTTTTAATTTCTGAGATTTGCTGTAGAAAATCATCCAGAGCCCTGAATTGGGGTTATGTCCTCTGCCAGCTTTGTGCCACCAAACCTGCTAATTGTCCCCATCAAAAGTCAGTCAGTTCCACTCACTTAGGCCGGTTCAGCAGCTTAGTCTAGTGCTTAACAAATAAATGGTGGGGGAAGTGGAGCCAAAACACACCAACATCCAGTCCCCAACACTCCTTTTCCATTTGTCCTCTCTAAGCAGGAAAGTGTGAAGGACATGCAGTTTGGAGATGCTCGCTTTGATGACCAAAGCCAGCCTTAGCATGGAGATGACGCTTTCCTCGCCCTCTGGTGCACATTTTAAAATCTAGCAAACACCCAGAAGTAGAAGGCAAAGGCAAGACCTATTCTGCAGGAGTCCAGAGCTGGCATCTCCCAGCACCTAAGTGCCAGCTGCCAGATAATTTTGTTTTTATTAGGTTGACAGCTACACATGGGTGGGTGCCAACTTTTCTTCATTATATTTCATATTTTATAGCTTTGGTTTAGGTTTGGAAAGCTGTCGGCATTTGGAACGACAGCAGCCCCTGCCCCTGAGGGACAGTCAAGGCTTTTTTTTCCCCTTCCCTTTTTAACTTCTCTCTCTTCTGTGACAGCTGCACTTTCTACTGGTGCGCGTTGGCCGCGCTCCCCTCTGCCTCCCCAGGGCTCTGCTCCTCTCGCACAGCCCCGTGTTTAAGTCACATCACGAGCAGCGTTCAGCTTCGCCGCAAGAACTCCGCGGCAAACCACCCCAACTCCGACAGATTGGAGAAGCAGCATTTGGATAACCCTCTGCACATGACATTGCAGCCCCACCGAGCCGTCCTTCCGAGCGCCCTGGTAGCTGACCCGTGCAGCAGATAGGGATCGGCCCGCTGAGCTCGTTCTGCTCCACAATGGGGCAGCTTCAAAGGAGAGAGATGAGTTTCAGCCACTTGGCCAACTGTGTCATTCAAAGCCGCGGTGGGGACGCCTCACAAAGGGTCAGTCTCTGCCAGCCCCTGCCAGCATGGATAGGCTGCAGAGGATTTGTAAAGGAATAAAGGGTCCTCACGTTACCTGGGGATTTCTTTCAGTGGTGATTGATTTTGCCATTTGACTGTGTAAACCTGCCCAGTGGAGCTCGGGACCGTGACTGTTTCTAAGTGTCAGACATCAACTGGAAAAGAAACATTAGCTCGTAGATTTTGTTTGCATTTCTGGTTTTTAACTGACAATTGCTTATTTTTGAGTAACAAACCATTTTTAAAATAATGTGGACTTCACACTTCATAAGGGCTCTCCAAAGGATAAAGTTTATTCTTTACCAACAATCTGTTCGGGAATACTCTGCTCTGAATTTCTTATGTGAGAATGAAAACTTTTTGCAGATTTATTAGAGAAAAATCTTTGACTAATGGTAGTATTTAAAAAAAAATTTTCAGCATAACTACTGACTTGTGATCCTGCATTTAGAAATTGGATGACCCTTCATACCATAGTCTGTGAAACTTTATTTATTCCTCAAATGTGTTTCACCACTACCTGACTAAAAGGAGGAGGGGAAAAAAAATCATTTTAAAAGTGGCAGAGAATTAATAATGAAACCTTTTCCAGCCCAGCTCCATCTAGATTCCCCATTTACTGCCAAGGAATGCTGTCCTAGAGCCTGCACTGAAGAAATCTGCAGCTGTCAAGCCGGTTTCTCCAATCCAGCATGTTCCACGTTCTTTCAAACTAAAACATTTTTGTGACTGTCAGTGAGGGGACTGCAAATTTCGACAGAGAAATCAACAGCATCCACGGGCTGTGACCCTTATTTGTTGGTCAGATATGCAGAATCACATTACCGTGGTTTGTGAACTAGAAATCTGACAAGAACAATTTGACTCGTGTATTTACATTTCTAGCAGTTTCATCTTGTCATTTGTGGTTTTCTTCAAATTAGAAAACAATTAAATGAAGACTCTGGCAAAGAAGTGGAGCCAGATGTAACAGTTTCTCTTCACTCTTTGTTAATAGCAGCAGCAGCAATGTAATTTAATTCTGTCAGCTCTTCAGCTGCTCAGCAGCTGAGGAGATATGTGAAGGAAGAAAAGGATCATTCTCCTAAGATGTTGGATCAGCATCCAGTACCTTATCTGCCAAAAAAGAAGACAGAAGCCCTTGATTCTGCAGGGAACCTGGGAGCATCACCCAAACCTCTCCAACCTGACACTCTTTGGAGAGGGAAGAGTTATGATGTCAAATTACATTATCCCAAAAACAAGCAAATAAGGCTCATTTTATCAAATAAATAAAATATATATACCAAAAAATGCATGCCCAAAAAGGGAACTCCTTTACATTACTGAAATATTCATTCACAGACAGCACTGTCACTACTAAGTCAGTTACAGTCCTTGAGAAATGATATTTCTTTTTCACATGTGCCTCGGACATCTGACTTTTCCATGCCAGGCACACTAAACGGTAATGGATCATTTCCTACCTGCTGTAGCAGAAACTCTGTCCTCTGTACAGAGCTGCCTGACCACAAATCTGAGATCACGAGACAGAACTTTCCTCGGGACAGAGCTCCCAGTGCAAGGGAGTAACACCAGGACAGGCACTGAGAAACCTTCTCAGCCTGCAGCCAGTTCCCTTTTTCCCTCATGGCTGGGGACAAGTGACACAGAGACACAAAAACACTTGGATACCCGACCTTCAATTTCCACGGGAATTTTGTGTGTTTCCTGTCATCTGAAAACCAGGAACAACACCATTACCCAGAAAAGTGATGGCAGCCTGTATATCAAACATCAACAGGCGCTATTTAATACTACACCAGTGATCCAGTGAAATATCTTTATCACTACATAAATATCCAAATTTGTAATTCTTCCTGATATTTTGCAAGATACAACAATAGGCTACTGCAGCATTTGAGGGAGGGGAGGAAGTTGCCTAATATCAGAGATTTAAAACCTGCAAACCCAACTGAGAATTAATCTGAAAGGAAACTAGGTTAAAGCATTCTCATCACTACTCTTCCATACCACGGACTCCTGCCCCATGAGGGCACTGCCACTCAAACTGCTGATTCCACATTTGTCACATTTGGGTGTCATCCCTTGGGTGGGGATGGGTGTGAAATTTAGGGGCTGGAGGAGACGAAAAAATAATAACTTAGAAAAATAGAAAAGAAAGTTCAAAAATTACATAGAATTAAGAACCAAATCAATTAACAGATCTCCACAGAACAGACAAGTCTGAGATGCCTGTATGCAGTGGGATGCTCAATTTTTTTAAACTATAAATGAACCACAGAAGGCTGACAGACAACAGGGCAATTCTTTACAGGACTTGCCTTTTCTTCTCACTGTACTAGGAGGCGACACCATTTATTCATCCCATGAGAACAGAAATCAGGTGCCTGTTTGCTGCAAGAAGTGGGGTTGCAGGGTCTGACGCTGCATTTTAGCACTGCCAAGGTCCCCAGCCCTATGAAGCTGCTTTCTGCAAGGTCTGTAGTGTCATCCTGCCCCCAGCCACAGGCTGGATGCAGCTGCCTCTGGGAATGCCTATCTGTGTTTTAAAATGGGCTCCAAGAATGAATTTTTAATGCACTTTGGCACTTGAGCTCCAGAAGTGAAGATCAAAGGGCAATCTAAACACTACCCTCAGGTATACAGGCACTCCCCCCACTGAAGTCACCCAAGAATTTGGTCCAGAGTACGTTACTTTTCCTTAGACTAATTAATTTTTACAGACTAATTAGTACACCACGTTGCAGGTTTGAACTGAATGCTCCACTTTCTTTTGGTGTGTGTTTTCTTGGAAGAGAATTTGCTTGAAATAGGCATATTCTAAATGGTACTTATTAGCAACATGAACAAAAAGACCCAAAACCTTGCAGCACTCATGTTAACCTTAAACTACAAACTCTTCTGTCACTGGGATTCCCTTTCCTCTCCACAGAAGTGCTGAACTCCCTTTAGTCTCGCACACCAGTGCCAGCTGCCTAGAAACATTTTTAATTAATGTATATTTTTGTGCTGGAGGAAAAAACATGGGTTGTGCTGATCACCCTCCTAAAGAAGATTATAATCCCAGCAGCAGAACAAGCTGCTTGTCTAGATAAGGATCAATGAAAATGCTGTACGTGGAGACTGAGGCCGGGGCCTCAAAGCTGCCACCTGGGCTGCAGAATTTGTGGTGATGCTGTAATACAACAGCAACAGAAGCAATAAAGTCATGGTTTAAAGCCTCTGCTCCAATCTCCTGTTGTTCCTGCTTTGGTCAGATGTCATCAAAGTAGAAAGAATATGCTCCTACATCTCTGATGGTTGGTCCTGGTAGATTTTTCTGAACGTCAGTAACCGCATTTATTTATCCCTGGGACTCCTGCCAAGCTGGAACCAGTAGCCAGGTAAGCTCACTGGTGCCCTGTTTTCACCAACCCTTTGCTGCACTTATTTGTCCAAATGGAAAGTGTTTCTCAGGAACTAATCCAGGCATAAAAACAAACATGACCCCTTTCCCAGCCCCCTCCCCAAACAGCTATAACGGGCTTTATAGGAAACATACGATTGCTTTCCAAATTAAACTTGCAAGAATACAACTGCTGAATTGCTGTGGGTGTCGTTCCCCCCAGTGTTTTGGGCAAAACAATTCTAGCATCAGACAGAAGTAAGTCCTTTCCCATTCAGATCCAAGATCGCAGGCCAGGTGCACTTGAGATGATCTTATCATCAGGAAAATGCCCACAAAACTTTCATGGAATTGCTTAAAGTTAAGCGTCAGAAAAAGGAATACAACGTCTACTATGATTTGGATTAGACTCTCTTCACCTACATCCTATGTTGGGTTTTACAGTTTCTTAGTGGTAAATGTACACACAATAAAACAGAATTCAGGTGGCAGCTCTGGTTTACTTTTTGTCCGGCCAGTTGCAAGGCAATACATGCAAGTGACTTCAGGAAAACTTTGCATATAAAATAAAACAAATTATCCATGTGTTTTTCTGATGTCTTTGCATTCAAAACCCCAGTAGAGTTTATCCATTAATGGATGAGAAATTAGAAGAAAGCCCTACAATTTAACATGAAGCATGTGCTTGGAAATACTTGGAAACTCAGCACTTAAAATTCACAGCAATAATGCACTGAGGAATATTTCTTCTTAAAACCAAGACCCCAGTTAAGTGTTTTCAAGAACAACATCATTGTCTCCATGAAGATAACCGAGTCCTCATTATTTACAATCCCTGAAATATTCAAGATTGCTGGTATGGGGGCGAGCAGGAGGAGGTTGTTATTTGCTTGTGATTTTATTTTCAAGAAGGTAAAGCACTTTTTCTAAAAAGAGATTATAAAAGACACTTTCTGGTAGGTTGGGTTTTTTACTACCTTTTTTTTTTTAGCATTACTTTTTTTCAGAAGTGCCTCTGTAATCCAGCTACAAACTTTTCTTACTTCAGAGCTTTGCCACTTCTTTATTTCCATGGAAGGGTATTGTAGGGTTGCTCATATGGACAAGTTTTTGTTTCAATTATCAGTAAATTTCCTGGAATCCTGGACAAAAAAAGACTCTTTTGCTTAAGCTAGAGAAGTAATTCTTGTTACTTTCCACTGCAGTGATTTCTGCCTTGGACCTTGTCCTGGAACTGCAACTTGTTATATCATAGTGGGAGAAAATTGTTAAGCTCAACCTTCCTGCAGCTCTGCCAAACTTCACCATGTTACTGAAAACCTGGCAAACGTTTCCTTTTCCCTTTCAGCATCCCTCTCCTTCTCTTCCCACTCACCAGCCACCCTTTAAACGCTGCTTGTGAGGGATGCTTGACCCTAAAACTGAAGGTTTTTCCAGGTGACCTGGACTTTGAGAAAAACCAAATAATACAAATGAAAATAACCCAAACGATAACCCTTCAGTTTTGACAACCTAAATCAAAGAATATGAAGCCCTTGCAAGACAAAAGGTATGAGAAGGTCTCTGCAGCCACTGGTCCCCATTGATAAATACCTGTTATCTTACCAGCGGGGAGACAGCCCCCGTGCCACGTCTTCCCCTTTCCATCACTGTTGCATAATGCAGCTTCATTTCATTTCTGAAAGAACTTTGTTTACCAAGAGGAAAAGCAAAAAGAATATGTTTTGTCACCTCTATGCTAAACCTATTGTCTCCTTCCTAAAAGCAATCATCTTTAGATATTAAAATGGCATGATCTGGGTATTGCATAGCATTTCTTCTAATCTGCCTGCATTGCCAATTCAGTGCACAGATTGCATTCATTCTCCTTTGAAAAGCTTACATTGTCGAGTCAGAACTTTCCTAAGAAATAGCATTTGCTCACATCAGCCTCGCTGACGTGAGGCAAGGACAAAGTCAAGAACAGAGGAGGGACTGTGCTTTGGAAGGGAGACTGGGGAATCAGAGGCTGGAGCTTGTTAGGGCATATTTTGGAACAATTCAGGTTAAATAGCAGAGGTGTACCAAAGTTGTTGTTTTTTTTTCTTTCCAGTCATGAAATAATAACAGCAAGAAAGGCACAGAGCATAAGCCCCATTTAAACATGGGGAGGGATAATGCGCTCCACCAGAAAAGGGGAACAAATAAGTGAGAAATTGTCCCAGCTCTCCTCCCAATCTCCTTGCTACTGGTCCATATTCTGCTTTTCAGACCTATCTCTGAAAGGGCAAACTCTCAAATTCCCAGCCCTAAATGCAAGAATTTGCGGGGTTTTGAGGTTTTCATACAACCCAAACCTTGTGAGTCAGTACAAAATGTCATCAGGCAAGAAAAACATCCCTGGAACTGGCTCTTCAGCTCAAATCCCGTCAACATTCCAGACACCGAGAGCACGAGATGTCTGTGTGTGTGTCCATATCCAGCCAGCTGAGCTTTCTGTGTTGCACAGAATCACTGAGCCCACTGACCAAAACCTCCCGCTTTGCCGGGTTCTTTATTTTGGGTGCACAGAATAAACCAGCACAGCACTGTGCACAACATTTCCTTCCAAATCTCCCCGAAGGCAGGTGACCCCTTCCCCTGGCTTTATTTTTGTCTGCAGTTTGGCAAACAGAATTTCCCCTGCAATACGGTTCCAGCTCCACATTAGAGCCTTGCTGGGGAAGCACGGAGCAAGGGCAATGGCACGGGAGTGCTTGAAGGGAGCAATTCAGAGACATCACTCTCTATCAGTGCAGGCCACTAATACCAACGTAAAAGCTGTCATGGATCACCCACCTAACCCTAGAGAAGGTGTTCACAAAGACACATTTTTAATTTTGCACGCCGTAGCGTCGTGCAGGGCTCACAAAGCAGCAGAACTGCACCTCTAATTCTTATGTGTATTCCCAGACAAATGATGCAGCTTTCTTTATGACATCAATTTATTTTTCACTTTGCAATTACGTAAAAACAGCAATAACATGGGAAGAGAGATGATGTGACGGATCCTAGTGCTGAATTATTCATTGCCCTTCATCTGCTGACTTCACATCAGACAGCTCCCAATGCACCTCGCATAAATCACAGTGGATCTTTTTTTGCCACAGCCACTCTCAGATCCTATCGTGTGCTTTTTCACCTAAACACCATAGGATAATGGTCTTTTTTGAAGGAGGGGACACGCATGCATTGATTGGGAAGGAGGTCTGTGTCCTGCAGTCACTGATCTTTGGTGAGGAAGAAGAGTAATGTAATGCACTGAAAAATACCCATCAGATACATAGGTTTTATATAGAAAAGTTATTTTACATACATATAATATAAGTCTAATGGCATGGTGAGGATTATAAGCATATAATTTTGTCTACCTAACGTTCAATATCTGATAAACTGTATTACCTCTCAGAGCTCAGTCTCAGACAGCAATGCTACAAGACATTTGGGGAGAATAGAGAAATTAATTTCATAGCCTCTGTTTTCAATGTATTTATTTATTTATTTTCTATATCCTAGTAGCTGATGGGATGAACTTCAATTCCACTTTGGGGCAAAGCAGTAAGAGATTGCTGCAACACAGAACACCCACAATAAAAACTGCAAACTGCAAAGGAGTGTGTTAACCTTAATTAACATCCAAAAGGAATTTGGTGCATGCCACGCACTAGGCTGGTCTCCCCACCAGTGAAGGGTTAATCCATGTGCTTCATTCCTACTTTCCAGGCCCTTGGGCTGGGTAATCACTGCTGACTGTGAACTCTTGAGGGATTTGGATTTTTACTACCCTGCCCTCACAGGGTCTCTCGCAGTGAGAACCCTTCTCACACTCTCCATAATAGTGCTATCCCTGCACTATGGTGAGTAGTAAAACCAACATTCTCAAGAAATTTCCATCGTTCATTAGCCAATCCCTTCATCAACATATTTGTTAAAGGATGACTTGACAAGCTGTTATTTTATTTTGCTGCAAACACGCACAGATTAACATCCTCCTTTCTCCCTGTTTTCCCCTCAAGCTCCTTCTGAGACCTTCCCAGACCATGAGGCCTTCAGGAACAAACCCGAATGACCTCAGAACAAACCGTGGTGCCTCAGCCGAGCTGTGGCAACCATCCCCGGGTGAGCTCTCAGGGCAGCCCAAGGTGTTACGGCTGCCCCGAGCCCAGCGTGGAAGGTGTTGAGCTGAGCTGACACCCTGGCAGCCACAGCAGCTCAGCTGACATGCAACAATACATTGAGGCACATTTAACGTCTCCAAGGCTCAGGTTCCTCTTTTAATTCATGTACTACCTTATGTCATAGCCTAGAGAACTGCCTACAGCAAAGATCAGCTTTCAACCACACGGGCAATTTTGTTCTCTACGCTGCACCACAGATTTTCTGTCCACCTGCTCCAGTGGTTCTCCTTGTTGACAGAGCATTTGCCTCTCTGAAGCTTTGTCTTGGAATTTCTTTCCTATTATCAGTATTTGTTTGTAATATGGCAACTCTGCTCTGTCAGCCCTAAAGAAGCACAAACTAAAAAGAAGGTCCCTGCGTGGAAGAATTAATCCATGCTCTTGCTTACTTTAATTTGTCTGCCTGTGCCAGGAGCAGGAGGATGGAGACACAACAGGATATCAAAAAACAAGAGGAAGAGCAGTGAATCCTCAATAGGAGCTTTGCTGTCACAGACTGAATAATTTTCAGGAGCATCTGGGACAAGCATAGAAAACAAGGCCTGTTTTCCCATATATTTGGTATATTTTATGATTTAATAGCTGATCTATGACCAGAAAAAGTGATATCTCATAAAAACATATGAAAAATATATGCAACATCAAAACAACTGTCAATATTAGCCCATCTTTTCTCTTGTGTTTTTTTTTTTAATAGTAGAAACTGAGATTCAGAGCAAATAAGGGACCTGGGGAGAGGGAGACTCTCGAAAACCTAGAACAAGGTTCCAGGTCTCTCAAGTCCTAGCCCAAGGCATAAACTAAGTGGGAATATTCATGTACATAAGCATTTGCAGGATCAGGGCCTGCAACTGCAATCCAACTTGGACGTAATCCAGCTTGGATGTAATTTAATTTACTCATGAGATCTCAGTTAAAAAATGCTGGTTTCATGAAAATATAACATTACTATTGATTTTTTTTAAGCTGTAAATTGGGCAAATACAGACGTAAATGCAAACCACAAAATACTTGAACAGATGCACAAAGGACAACCAGTCACCAGACTAAAATCATTGGCAAGTTGTTTCCCCCACCCCTTCTTTCTTTTTCTGTATTTTATTAACATTTAGAAAAGAAGAAAATATGTATTTCTGACCTCTTAAAAATATCAGAAGATGCATTAGAAGAAATATTTGGAAACCTCAAAACCCTTCTCCATTTCAGTGAATACCTGAAATCTAATGCCTCTGATTAAGCAGGGAAGGGATGAACTGTTATGTGAAGCTGACAACAACCATTGTGAGCTGAAGAATGGCAAGTTCATTGCAAGTAGCTGGTAATGATTTCATGCAAAGGATTAGAGAGATGGAGAGGGGGGGAAAGCTGAAGTTTGTTTACAGACAGAGAGCCAGTGGGGGGGTGCAGGGAGCTCCCAGGAATTTCTGGGCTCCTGAAGACAGCAGGAGAGATGGGGTTTCTGCTCTTGCAAGACAACTTTGTCAAAAAATTGCTTCAAACTCAGCTGTTTACTGTCAAATACTAATTTCCAAAGCGTAAGCTATTCCCATGGATGGCATGGGGAGTTTTTGGCTACTCAGAAGCACTGAGTGCAGAAAGGTCCCCTCCCTCTCACTACAGAATTGCAGCCATAAGGAAATAAAAAGGACTCTTCATTAAAATGTTTCTGTGTAGAATTTCTCTTTCTTGCTCAACCAAACTACAAAAACTCCAAAAATATGGTTTCAAAACCAGAAAGCTGTTCCATTTCTTCTAACAACCCTCCTCCCAAAAGCATAACTATTGCTTCTGGGAAATTCTGATTAACTGAATAGCTATTTTTTCATTAAAACCAGTTTTAATGCAGAATTATTTAACTATTCCTAAAATGTACACTTTTACAAATCAAATATATTACATCTAGGAACCAAAATATTAATTTGGAAACTCGACCTACTTAACCAGGATTAGAAAATAGGTTGGCTTGGTTCCTTAAAATAATTGTATTGACTTTTTCATTTTAAAATATTAAAACATAACATATTTTAGTGCTGTAGATAGTAATATGGTACAGCTACTATCAGTTTGAATGGATTGCACTGAAAGAATGCCATCTGCTAATACCAAAATGTTTCCTGGGATGATTGAAAGGTATTGATCAATAAATACATAGATGTTATTGACGCTGCTCTCAGCACGTGCTGAGGGATCCTCTTTGAACTGAGCACGGGTTTATTCTGTAATCAACTTTTAATTTTCAAATGTTCATCTTTGCCAGAAAAAAACAGAAGGAGTGTAAGGATACCTCTAAAACAAAGCAAGGAGGGTGCTGCAGAGCACAGACCTAGGTTACAGCCCTGTCAAGACATCTTCCCTCTGCTTCCCGCTCTGGTGCTCCTCAAAGCACGGCACCTGTATAATTTACAAATCACTCCTATTGCTTTAGCCTCTTAATATCACTAAATCTCTCTCTCCCGCCCCTTTTCACCCCCTCCCTCTCTTTCCCTGCACTATATTTATATCTGGGAGGCTGCATTCAAGCACTTGGAGATGATGTTTCCTGTGGAAACCTTTGAATTATTTCAACAATTTCACAGCATGTTGCTTTTCTCTCCTGTTCCTTGCTGCCTTGTTCTGGTGATTGGTACTAACAGTAATAGGAAAAATGGTAAAGAAAACAATGCCAAGACCAGCTCTGCCAGAGGAATCCTAAGGCAGCACAGAGATCTGATTTCAATTACATCTGCTCGAGGGAGAGCAATCCTGCAGCAGGGGATGGATCCTCTGCTGGAGTTAGTCCCTTTGGGCCAGGGCTCCTGCCCGCTGTGGGCAGCAGGATGTGCCACAGACCCCCAGTCCCCTTCCAAACCCCTCACGCCAGTCCGTAAACAGCAACAGATTGTTTGCTGGAGTCCACTTTGCATAAATGCTGCCAACAAACCACACTGTGTCTAAACTCTCTGAGTATTTTTAATGTGGATTCCAGGAGCCAAGCGTGCTCTCACACAGATTTTAGAAGAAATCCCCAACTGCTCTGTATGAAGATAACTAATTGTGAGCCCTAATCCTTACCCAAAGAAAAAGTTTTTGTGCTGGGTTGTTTGGTTTGGTTTTTTTTTTTTTAAACTCCTCTGAATGGAGACTATGATTTCCTGCTTTCTTTTAAATTTTTAATATTGCACTTTTTAAAACTTTCAGACTATTGATTCTTTTGCTGTAAATCCAGAGTCTCCTATGAAAGGTAATGAAGTGAGAAGCAGAATTAAGAATGCCCAGATGTGTTGTAGCTTATAAGAACAGTTTACAAGGAAAATGCAAAACTGCCAGCAGACCAGCGACGGGTTAGCTGTCTATATAAATATATTGTGCAGGAAACAAATCGCCGAGCCTGGCTTCTGGACTTTGGTCTAGGGCATGTAAGCTCAGCTGCTACTGCCTGTGCTCACAAAATGAGAATATGTTGTTTTTATGATGGTCCAGAGCAGTTTATGCCAATCCTCAGCAAGGAAGCTGTGGCTGTTCCTTAAGCATATGAAAGGCTCTTAACTACACCGAGTGGCTGGCTTGGGCCTGGCAGGGTAAGGAACAAGACACGGATGTCCAGCCTGCTGTTAACCCTGTTCTCCTTGGGTTTGCAGCCCCTTCTTCTCTCTCCTTAGCGCTGTTTCGGGGCACTAGGCCCCTGGACAGATGAATTTGGATCCCTGCAAAAAATCTGCTGCTAAATGGAATTCTTAATTTCCGAGCTTTCCCGCTAATTTCACAAAGCAACTTCTTGTCTGAGTACAATCCTCCATAGGTTGTGTTGGAAGGACCAGGCACTCATTCACACATGTTATTAGGTTGCAAAAGAAAGAGTCTGAAATATATGCAACAGAAATATACACAATCCCGGCTTTCCCTTAAATTAAATTTCCTATCCTATTCCTCATGTGGGTATGGTCATTTTTAATTTAAATTTGTTAGAAATAGACATTAATTTTAAGGCTATTTCATAAATCCCACGCCAGTGTTATAAAGCAAGCATGTAAATATGTCAGTTTGCAGAAAGCCAGGCTTTAAAAAAAAATATGAAAGAGCATAACACTGCTGACATTCCCATCGTAGGCTGAAATTTCTGTCCAAAGCTGCTTTCTGTCTCAGTGGCGAGGAACCCTTTCTGAGGAGCACAGATGAACAGACACGCAGAGGCTCTGGGGCCGCCCTGGGCAGCGCCGGCCGCGCTCCGGCCGCTCCCGCTGCCCCACGGCAGGGCCCGGCCCCCGCTGCTCCCAGGGGATGGGGCTGCCCTGCCCACGGCATCGCCTCTGCGCCATTCCAGACCACTTCTCCCTCCTCTGGTACAGCTGCACGCCCCTTGCAGCCCCAGCCAGGAAGGCGGAGAGAGAAGAGGCGGGGCCGCTGTGTCCTGCTGCCTGCGGGTGTGGGCCTGCCTGCGGCAGCGTCCCCTCCAGAGCTTTGCCCAGCCATGGTTCAGGTCTTTAAGGTAACAGGAATCTGTTCCTGTCCCTTGGGGGAACTTCCACACCCTCTTGGAGCGCTCTGGTCGCGGGGCTGGACACACCGGGCAGCTCCGGGAGCCTCTGCTGCACAGGGAGGCGGCGGGAGGGCTTTGCTACAGAAAACAGGCTTTAAATTCAAGGCACATTGTTCTGCCACTGCAGAAAGAAGCTCTCTGTAGGTTGTTCTGAGGGCATTCTGTGCTTACACCCTCTCTGCACTGGCAGGCCGGGGGTGGGGAGCCCACTTGCAGCACAGTAACCTCGGGGAGGTGTGAGTGCCAGAACCGGCTCCGGCCTTCCCCATCCTCCGCTGCCACGGGCAGTGCTTGGAGACAGCAGGGAAAGAGGTACCACAACACTTCTCCTTTAAAACCTAGGAGAGGCTGAGCTCATCTAGACAGAGCCCTTCCACTGTCCAACTTTGGTTCCCTTATTTACAGAGCAACATTTATTCCTATTGCCTTCCTCCCTGTTGCTATTTATAATGTAGGGAAGCGTTCTTCATACAAAATGCCAGGGAAAAGTTTTCCTGGGCTGCTCAGCCCCTTGCACAAGGGCTGCTTTGTGTCCCTTGCTCAGGGCTTGCCATTTGGGGAAGCTGTAGGTCTGTAAGAAACAACAAAAATTTACAGGAGAATGTGCTTAACATTTTGTTGCAGCCTTTGAAAGCCTTTACGAGAAGCAAAGTATTTGGAGCAGATAACCCAGCCATGCATAGACCCGGCTGGGATTTCTATCAACATATTACTCTAATTTTCTCCTTTCCTATTGATCTGCAGGGTACCACCTCTTCAGACCCCAGACAAATTGATCCTCTGAGTAACATCTGTGCACACTATTAATCTTTTTCACACATTTGATGTTCCACATTACTGGACACAGGACACACACTATGACTCAAGTGTTAATCAACTAATACCTGAAAATTAGGCTTGTGTCTACTGTATAAACATTGACAGACTATCCATCACCTGCCTGTGTGAATAAATGAATTTTGCTTTTGTTGCATGCACGGTGGCATTCTGGGGCCTGGAATATTTACTGGGCTTGTAGGACATCACACAGCGAGGCTGATGTGGAGCCACCGCCGGGCAGCCACCTGTGCAGGATGGGGCACAGACAAGGGGAGGACAGCAGGCCCCCACCTACCCCAACAGACCAAGCAGCTCTCAATTACAGCAACAGGCTTCTCTCCGTGTATTTTGGAGCAAAAAAAAAAAGTGTGGAAATCCATTGGACAGATGGGCTAAGGCCACTCCATTCACGTCCCAGGCTACTGTCCAACTCGGGTCCCAGAAAGAAAATAGAAATACTTAAAGTGTTGTACACACCGTACTTGATTTTACTGCACATTAGGTGAGCTCTGGATATTTGCCTCTGGTGAAAAAGGTCCAGAACTTGCACCACCACTACCAAACCCCATTTCAGTGTTCCCTGACAGGCACTAGTCACCGTTTGCAATGCAAAATGCTGGACGTGGCTCTGTATTTTTTTTTTCCTTTTTCTCCCCTCTGTAACCACCGAAACAGATGGTTGTTTCTTCCTAGGAGTTGGTAGAGCAACCTGATTGCAGTGTCTGATTGTGATCATTGCTGACTCTGACACCCTCCTGGCAGGCTCCTCTCTTCTGTTACGCCAACTTCCGTTTAACAAAAAAAGGAAGGGGGAGCAGAGGACAGGCACAGCTGAAAAACACTGAGTTTGGGTCCCTGCTCGGGCCAGGCTGCAGCAGATCAATGCCCCCACCCTCAGCACATGAAAAGGGACGGAAAAATTCTGGCTGAGTTTAATAAAAGGCGGTCGAGGCTTTGCTGCAGCATTGTCTCTGGGTAGGACAAAACTGCTTGAATCATCTTTGTTCTGATTTTTTTTTTGTTTAAGTGGCTTTCTTGGAAGAAGAAATTTATCCAGGGAGGGTCTCTTGTGACAACTTCCTGAAAGCATCTAAAAAATCTGGAAAATTAAATATATGAGGTTATTTGGCAACTAAAAAGTGAAACATTGTATCTACAGAAATTAAGCTGTTGGGTTTTGATGGATGCCTGAAAGCTTTGAGAGAAAAATACCAATGAAAAAACAATCTTTGCTAGTAACAAAAATAATTTCCTCCTCACCAGGAGAGATTAATTCACTTACATTCCGCTCTCAGGCTGGAATTCTTCATGCTCCATCTTTTTCTAATAGTAATTTTTTAACTTTTTTTTTTTTTTTTTTTTTGCAAAAAAAGGCAGAGGCTCCACGACAAATGGGAAAGGAGTCAGGCTGAAAGGGTCCACACTGAGTAACAGCTGGTGCAAGAGCAGGTTGGGCTCCACAGGTCAATCAACATAGCTGCTAACCAGGTGAAAGGGTTGCATCTCTAATTCGGGTCATCCTAATTTCACAAATCCTTGGATGAAGTCACTCTGGAGTTGCCAATCTCCCTCCTGACTGCAGGAACCACAACATACCCGTGTCCTTAACACAGGTACCTCAGGTGAAAAAAATAAAGGCGAGATGAGTGGTTTGCTGCCTTCTCACTGACCCTCCCCATGCAAGTGCTTCCCTTCCTGCACTTTGTCTCCCCACTTTGGCACGTTCAGTCTTCACTGACGCCTCCAATCAATATGGGAATACAAAGAATGACAAAATAAAAACATCTCAGCAGCAGGTGAAGAATAACAGCAATATTTAAAAGCCCAAAAAAACTCAACGGTGAAGAAAACAACACACTTTCACATTTATGTATTTATACTGACACATGCACCCCTACAGCATTGGATATTCCATCTAACGTGGCTCCATGAAGACACTACAGGTGTTACAAATTCAAGCTCTTAGAAGTCCAGAGAATTCACACTCCAGATCAGCTAAAGTTGGACATGAGGGACATCAAGGAAGCATTTAATGAGGTATTTTCATGCAATTACTTCATGAGAAAACACACAGAGCTTATATATTTCAGAAAAACCTAATTTTTCTGTGAATTTTGTCTCAAGCTCTGAAACACTGCATCTAAAACAGCTCTGCATGTGCCTAACCTGGTTATCTGCTACCCGGCAGATACTCCTGTTATTTGCTACCTGTTCTGCTCTGGGTCAGACAACTCTGCCCTTGTGCTTTGGTCAGTCTCCTGGAAGAGGACACACGTGGAGTTGAGCTACTCAAAGAAGGCACTGAAGAGTTCCCCCCCTAATCCGGGGAATGCTGTCCCATTTAGGTGGTGGTATGGAGGGATAATAGCTACATCATCCATTTCTTTCTTTAGAGAAAATGTTTAGCAGGTGGAAAATCTCTGCATGAGTAGCAAAGGTGCTGCACTGAGGGGCAGAGAGGAACCAGGAACCAGCCCTGTGCACAGTCCTTTTTGTTAGCAAGGAATAGCCAGGTAAACTCGCTCAAAACTAGCTATCAAAATTCTCTCCAGTGCACCAAATATCAACAGGACGCGTTTAACTCTCCCCAAGAATCAGCTGAGGAGTCAAAGGCTTCCACTGAGAAGCCAAGCAATGAAAACTAGACAATATCAACTTTATGCCTGTATCCCTCACAGCCCTTCATGCCCACAGCGTGCTGATCTGCATCAGGGTTGATTATAAACAAAACGGGAAAACGTTCTTCAAAATCTCCTTAATTGCCTGTACCTCCCCTCCATGCAGCCCAGAGAAGAGTTCCCGGCATCAGCTGATGCGGGAGGTGAACCATGAAAAAACCAGGCTTTGCTCAAAGTAATTCCATTAGGGCCTGAAATGACTGGGTGAAACCTGAGTAGGGCAAATCATCGAGAAACCCAGCAGCTGGGCTCCATGACATCACTTGCAGGAATCAAAGGGAACGAGCCTCTAAGTTATGCAGAAAAAAAACTGGTTTTGTTTGTCTGCTTACAGAAGTGCAGTTTGCTTTCCGAATGACAAAAAAAGGAAAAAAGAAAAAAAAAAGCTTTGAAAAATTTGGTCCTGATATTTTGCTCTTTTAGGTAAATCGTTTTGCATTTATCAAAGCTGACAAGGAAATAAAATGCCTGAAATCCTTTCTGTTTGCTGTGCATGGAGACGAATTATTGCAGAAGCAATAGTACCACATGCTGCCAACAAAAATACAGTAGTGCATGAGCTAAAAAGTTATGAAAAAAGGGGGGGTGCAGTGGTTAACATCTATATTATTGCTGCTTTCATTTGTTTGCACGTCTTGACCTTACTGGAGAGCTTATCAGGAACTAGTTCTACACAGACATCATGTTTATTGTCAAGGGATATCAAATAAATGACAAATAACTGCTTTTAGAGTTCAAAGAGCAGAAAAATCACACAAGCCAGGATATTTACTGCCTCATGTTTAACTCACTCTCTTGTGTCATACTCCAAGATTTGCTTGAATGTTTTAGCCATGGCCCAGAAGACAAATCAGAAATCCAGGGAGGATTACGGACAGACAAACCTCCTTCTAGCTCCTTCGTGCTCGGTAGCGTGGGTACGCCAGGAGATTGTTTCTGGGTAGTGCACTCAACTATTTAACAAGAAATAATTTCCTAAATAAGGCCATTCCTTACCCTGGAGGAGTAAAAAGCCATTTTTGATGGATTCCTTTTTTCATAAAAATCAGACAAGAAGAGCTATGAAGTCGGAGAGCTGGGGTGGGGTTCATGCAGCTGGAGCCGTCCCCTGGGCTCCCCCTTCATCATGAAAAAGGGAACAGCATCTCCTGGAACAACTAAACCATCTCCTCACTGTAACCAAAATGTACCTCAGGAAGGTGGCATTACCACCTTCAGGAGAGGTGAGGTCTCTCTGGATTATGCATAGTCCAGACAACTGCGGTAGACTTTTTTTGGCAAAAACTACAAGAAATTACTGCTGCCTTCAGTGCCTCTGTAACGCAGAGGACCTGCACCCATAGTGGTCCTTGTTCCATGATTTCACTCCAGATGCACTGTCCATCCCCACCTTGCTTTGCAGCCTGCCCAGCCTCCTGTCCCTGCTTTCTGTTTCCTGGCTTGGTTCCTGCCTCACACTGTGCCACCCTTATTCCAGTTTACAAGAGTACAGCCTCGAACACGTTATCATAAAAAATTGTCCACTGTAAAGATTTCCTCATAAAAAACCCAGCTCTGTTCACAAATAAATTAAGAATGTGCTTAAACCCCAGTGAAAGCACTGGAACATAAGCGTGTGCTGAAAGCCTTTCCTGAACGGGGGCCTATCGCCTCCCTCTTCCTAAAACCTATTTCGGTGGAGCTCATATTTCTTGTTGGCAAGAACTTAAAAACAAAACGAAGGAAAAAACTTTTCCCATAAAAGTTGAACTTAATAGACCACTCCGGCATCCTTAATTGCCATATTTTTGGGTATTGATGCAAATAATTATTAATGGACCATTTTAAGGAAAAGGCTATATTTCATATCAAAAATACACCAAAAAATGAGTTAGCACTGTTATACACCATAATACTTTGCAAAGTTAATCAACCTAGATAGTTGGAATGTGGGAGAATGTTTTGTTTCCAAGTGGAAAATTATTACAATATCCAGGGGTTGTTGTCTTGCCAACTGCCTTTTAATCAACTCTTTTTTTATATGGAATGAAGGCCACGAAACATCTGAAAACTGCAAGCAACGTCTTCACTCAAAAGAAAAAAGCAAAACAAAACAAAAATCAAGGCAGATTTTTTTTTTTTAAGTGGGTGAAGGAATCCACTGATGTAATAAATGTATCCATGTATTCCAAGTATAACTTGGAGCCAGTCTAGTTATAAACTCCTTAAGATCAAGGTTCATCATAAAACTGGGCCCTACCTTTATTTTGGTAAAACTAGCAGTTGCCACTAGAATTCCTGAATCCCTTCTTCACACCATCTGGAATGCATACATGAGCAAGTTTATGATGAAAAATATACTGTGCACTAGAGCTGGGCTTTTTCAGGGTAAAAGCAACTACAAAGGCAGTAATGTGCAGGGATTGTACATTTATTTTATTACAAGGGCCAGTGTGTCTTTTCCTTTTGGTCTAACCAGAATGGAGGCAAATCATTGAAGCAAAAAAAGAAAAATCCAGAAATGGATATGGTGGTAGGTGTGCAGGTTTGTTCCATGCTTTCTGGAAATGAGAAGGACACACCTAATATCTTTATCTACTTAGCCCTGTCACTGTTTAATTCGCTATATAAAATTTCAGTCTGGGTCAGCTCTTATGTCCAAGGTTGGCCTACAGCAGGTTTTATGTCATATGTCACCTTGATACCTCGGAATTCATCATTTCCATTACAGTAATATTGGAATAACAGGTAGCAAAATTCCCTTAGGTGACTTCCCTGCTGCAGTTGAAAAGTGCCAAACTCTGGTCACCTTAAAAGTTTGCTCACAAATGCCATAAGCCAGTTCCTACTCTGTGGGCATTTCCACACTCTGTGTTGCTTTATTCTGGGTCATTTTTTACGGGAATCTTTTGTTTCGTTGTGGGGTTTTTTGCAACAGTAGTGTGACAACTTTTTTTCTTTCACTTTCAGATTTTCAGCCTGAGTTTACTAACTCTTGTTGAGGCCAAAATGAATAAAGTAAAATAAAATCTAAATTTAAGGTTAGGGTTCCAATTCAGGAAAATCCTTATATGCTTCACTGAAAGAGGATGTGCCATTTTTAGCCAAGTCAGGGTGCAGACATCATGTGGTGTTCTGCCCTTTGAATGAAGGCAAGGTGAATCAAGCATGTGTTTTATATCAGGTTCGTGCCTGAGCACCTTCCTGAACAGTGATGGAGTTAAGCCCATGCTGAAGTCCTGCCTTAGGGCTGTTAAAGGCCACTTTTCCCTCCTTCAGCTGAGAAAGATAATCAAGGCACAAATGAGCCTTTCCAGCAGGGATATCCACTTTATCATTTCCTGGACCAGTGCACAAGTATCATCTTTCTGATTTAGTGAAGTAGAGGAGGGACGTTCTCAGTCTGCAGGGCCAGATCCCACAAAGAAAGGCTCTTGTAAGAGCACAGGAATGCTGTGAGCTTCACAAATACAGGCACTCACAAGATAAGAGCACCAGACACTCAGCTGCCTGTGCACCCTCCCTTCTCCCCAGCAGAGACATCTCTGTCTCTCCAGCCTCATTCCAGGCTCTCCCCAACACCATGGTGCACCAGGGAGGTTGAACAAGCGATGCCACAGACAAATGTGTGCTGCTCACAGGGAATCCACTGCTTCCTCTGCTCTTCTCTCATCACCGGGTACCACAGATTTCCTTTCTGTCCTACTCAGAGTTCTCTGCTGTGAATCTGACACAAACATTTCATAAACGTGAATCACGTGATAAAATAAATTCTAAAAATGCCTCGGACGCCACCAGGCCAGGCGGGCTCCTGACATCCCCAAAGCGCCTGGCACACCCTCAGCTGTGAATTCCCTGCAGCTCTCCCATCTCCCCCGGTCACTGGCTCCTATTGAAACCAGCCCAGCTCCTGGCTGCTCCGCACAGGAAATCTTTCCCAACAGCAGTCCTGTTTTCAACAGTAACTGCCAAAGCCGAGCCAAGGCCACGCACAAAAAGCCCAGTTTACCAGATGAATTCCCACAAAACACAAGTGACGCTATTCAGGATCTCATAAGCGGTAGGTCAGGGAATAAGGTGTTAGGACTCCTAAAGTTTAGCAGGAGGGAGCTGCTTGTCCCCTGGCCACAGGCTGCCTGCAGTACTGCAGGGCTAATTGCTGCGCATTCCTCAGCCGTGATGTCACTGGATGCTAACTGTGGATGGAGGGAACTTGTGGTGTGTCTCTGAGACACCCAAAAATACATGTGCTGACCCTTACAAAAAAAAAAAAATCTTTTACCATATACCTAGCAGAGCCAAACTAAATGAAGCTGAGGTCTCTGTCCAGCATTTGGAAGCCAGTTAAAATAGGAAATCAGTGTTTCTCTAAATACACAGAGTATATTACCTTAGTCATAAAATTGGGGACTTTCAAATCTAATTTGTTCAGCACTAGCGCTGTTGAAGGCTGGGAAGTGTTCCAGAGGAAATCACCTCCACGCAAACAGAGATTAGCAGCTCCCCATTGCAGACATATGGAAATGATTGCCTATAATCTCCGGTAATTGTGGCTGTATTACATTCAAATCCTGTTTTCAATTTTCTTAAACTTCTAGACTGATTGTGTTATTAAATCATGCTGGCTGATGTGTTTAATAAGGACCTATTAAATGTTTATAAAATTAGGGAAATAAATACGGGCTTTTAGTCAGATTGTGTGATGGATCTGGTAACCTATTGTTAAAAGTAGTGCTGGTAAAAATGTGTCTAAAAAAAATAGACTCAAAGGCTCCCTTTAAAAATAAGAAACCCAGTATTCAGTACAAACTATATCCAAAATGATCTTTGCAGATGTTTAGAGGGAAAAGAGCTGCTAAATTAGAAAGATCTCCCTGAGCTGTGGGAAGAAGCACTCCCTGCACAGGGTAAGGGATCCCAGTTTCAGGCTGTGCCAGGAGGGCACAGAGCCAGCCCACGAGTGGCCGTGGTGGGTCAGGGTGGCTTCCTGGGCACCTGGATGGCTCCAGCACCAGCACTGGGGCTGTTGGAGCAGCGTGGAACCAGCCGAGGCACCTCAGAGTGCCCACCCCTGCGAAGGGCAGGCAAGAGCCCCCCGTGGCCCCACTCTCCCTTCTCTACCACAAACAATCCCCTTAAATAAATAAAGAGCTCCAAGGGACCACGACAGAAAATTGAGCAAGGAAGGAATTATTTTTTTTTTTAATCCAGGGATGTGTGTCTGACACAGAAGAGAGGCTAAAGGATCACTCCATGCCTGCTCCACCTCCCACCTTCCCCCTTCTGCCCCTTTTCTACACCAGAGTCAAAGCCTTTTTCTCACTGTTAATCACCATTAATGTCTCCTTGCTAGCCCAACGTTGCTTTTTGGAGGCAACCTTCAGTTTTTAAGAGCCACCTCTGGGCTTTCTTCCTTCCAAACTCCCTTTTACAATAGCTCTCACCTGGCTGTGGACATGCACACATCTAACTTACTTTAACCACTGTACACATGCTAAAGTAATTTTGTGCTCTGTCTTAAGGGCAAACATGAACCTGTTTTCTCCAGCAAATTAATCTTTTATTTTATTCTATTTGGAAGGAGGGGGGTGAAGAGTAAGGGGGATTATAAATTAATTAATTATTGAGTTTTTCAGCATAAAATGCACCGCATCATTATCTTTGCATAAACACACCATCTTTTAAATGTATAACTAGCCCATAACATTGCAGTTACAGAATATGATCAAGTAATGAGGAACTTGCATGGTTCACATTAGAGACTTTGAAAGGTTTGAAGAGAATTGGATATAAGGTTAATATTTGGCAGAGCCTTGTAAATAGCCTGATTGTTATTTTATATTGGCTGAAGTATAAAAATCTGTGTTGCGTGCCAGCAAAAGCCGAGTGGTGTGGCCAGGTAGTTACATGGCTCTGTTGTTTGCCTGCTTCATGTAGGAATGTTCCTGTTCTCAGTAGGTTATTTTTTGTGTGTCTGCTTATACTCAGCTAAAATAGAGCAAGGACCCAGCACGGCAATTATTTTTACTAAATTTTGTTGGTCTGCCCTCAGGGGACCTTCTCCCAGTTTAATTGTTGGAGGGATTGTTGCCTTCTGGGATTTTATTTCAAAATGTTCTTGTTAGAATTTGCTTTCTTAACAGAGTAAGGGCTTTTATTTTATAAAATTTAATCCTTTTCTTCAATGCACATAAAAATGCATTAAACGGTGTATCCTGAAATTAATAGAGGTGTTTCTTGTTGCACAGATTTCTAAATTATTTGTCTAAAGATATGCTTAGAATTGATTATATTACAGGGGTATAAATCTTCTGCCCCCTCCCCCCATGCAGGAGGTTTGGAAGTGAATTCAAGCAACCCAACTACATTTTATAAGTTAAGACAAACATGGGAGAGATTATTTGTCTCTAGCTGTACATGAAATAGCTTATAATAGTTGCAGCTGAGTACATGAAGTATATGTTGGAACCCCTTTGATATAAAGCCCAGCATCGGCCTACAAAGATATTGCATTTATGCCTCTGACAGGATTCACCCATAAATAATAATAGGAGAAAAAAAATCCAAATTTATAAGCTGCTATTTCTGGGTTTATTTTTAATGTGACTGAATATTCGTCCCACCTCTCCAGCACGCAGAGTGTGGGCAATGTGGTTGGAATCAACTGAAAGAAAATAAATTCAGAAATGTCCCCTTGCTCAGGGGCAACTGGTCAGAGACATGGGACAAGCTTCACTTGAGGACTAAATATCCTCCTGCCACATCATTCAAAGCAACCGAGGAGCCACAAAACCCATTTTTGCTGGTTTTAGAGTAGTTGCAATATTTGTTTGTTTGGGGGCAAGCTGTCCATTTTCTCGAACATACACTTCTTCCCCCATCACCTTAAATTATTTTTACAGGCTATGAAACCTTTGTGGGCTAAACCTCAGCTCGTGTGAGTCGGCATCCTCTGCCGAAACCAGGAGAGCAGTGCTGGGGTCTTCCCTCAGCCTCTCTGTGACAGTGTACCTGCTAATTTCTTTTGGAAAAAAGAGTGGATGAGGTCAGACTGTGTTCCCCTGCTTCCTCCTCCTCTGTTGTTTTTCGCAGTGAACCCAGCATCTGTAGTTAATCTGATGGTCACCGCCCCCTTCATCTTCTCCCCCTCTCCCCTCTGCACCCTTGGGGAGCTTTGGAAGCGAAGCAAAGCAAGCTAAACACACATGCAGGTAGCTCAGTTCACCCTGGATGTCAAAGCACTGTTTTCCACCCAAAATAAAAACAGCGTGCCGACTGAAACTCTGAAAGGTAAACAAGGCCCTTGAGCCTCTAAAAGTAAACTTATCAATTAGGGCATTAGAAAAGCCTGGATGTCTGTTGTCAGCCCTAATGTTAACAGTGTAGCTCACATACTGGGCTCATTCATGAATTAATTGTGAAGCAGGCTTGGAACCACCAGCCCAAATCTTTAAAATCATCCACCTCAGGATGGAAAGCACAAACATCTGCCCCGCTGGCTCCACGCTTTGCAAGCCCTCACAGCATTTGCAGCGAGTTTGGGAGGCCTCACACAGCAGTCCACATCACAGAGCCACCACACGTAATGCAACATAATTTTTGCCAATTAGTTGTCTCTCTTCAGGAAAAGCCTGAGGCGGATGCAGCAGACACATCCCTAGAGAGCCCGGTCGGTCTAGGTAGGCTCGAGATCGCTGGCGGATCAGTGAGACTCTGTCTCTGTGTGTGTGTGTGTGTATAAAAAGCAGGAACGGGTAGAGCTCACAATACAGCCAGTCTTCAATATTCCCAGCTCTTACACAAGAAAAAAAATCAGAAATTCTCATTATTATGCAGGATAAACAAAACTCAAATAGCAGCCGTTTAAAAATGTCTTCTTATTTGACACCAAAAGTGCAAGAGAACCAATCAGAGGAGGTAAAGTTAAATTTTCCCCCACAAAATAGGAAAATACTCAGTTCAGCACTTTCACAAGCTCTTCATTGTTGCTGGTGTCAGAGCAAATTCTGAGGCTGGGGTTATGGTGTGACTTTTTTGTACCATGGACATGGCAGCCAGGCTGACTGAGAAGGGCAGGAGGCTGGGGACAGCCCGTG
>VYZQ01028806.1:9618-27883 GCA_013400655.1 Mystacornis crossleyi
TTGGGATTGAGACGCTAACTCGGTATGTGTAGAGGAAACATGGAGAAGCTTGTCAACATAAAAGAGCCCCAGATCATTCGTAAATCATTGGTTTGACATGAATAAAACAGAGCTCAGTCTTGTCACTGTACTTTGCTTTTTATAATATGAAGGTTATGCGTAGCGTTGCATCTCAGCTTTTGCAGTATGATTCCAGCACAGACATTATTTGCATTAATGTGATCTTGAGCATGATAAGGCCCTTGACATTCATATGGTTTATTTGACCTTTTCACTTTGAATGAAAATCTAATTGTTTTTTGAAAAGACAGAAAAATCCAAAAAGTAATCAGCAAAAGTACTGTTACAGAATTGACTCTTGCAAGCAGGAGGTAGGGGTTTTTTATATCCTAAATATCAAATACATCCACAGATGCTTAACAAAAAAGGCACTTCTTTAATGCAAAAGCTGAGTGTGCTGAAACAAAGATAGAAAGCATTCCATCAGCAGATGAAGATGATGAGCCAGCATGTTCCCTAGTAGGCCAGAAACTCAAAACCAGCGAAATATGTTTCATACTGAATGAGCTAAATTTGCACAGTAACTTAAACTTTAAATATAGTCAAGTCTGTTTCTATCACCAGTTTTGTTTGCTAGACATGACACTGTTCAGTAAAGACATAAGTTAGTAATATGGAATCTGCTTTGAAATGATCCATTTCTAGCTTACATAGAAGAGGTCAAAAATACATAAGCCTTTTCCTAGGTTTTGTGAGTCTCTTACAAAAGTCTGTATAATATCTTCATTCCATGCATACAGATTTGCAGCTGATGATGAACTTTTTATCTCTTGAGGCTTTGTAGCAAAATTGAGGGTCTTGTACCTTTTCTGGAACATCTATGGCTAA
This sequence comes from Mystacornis crossleyi, assembly GCA_013400655.1. Taxonomy (NCBI): domain Eukaryota; kingdom Metazoa; phylum Chordata; class Aves; order Passeriformes; family Timaliidae; genus Mystacornis; species Mystacornis crossleyi. The sequence goes on from VYZQ01028806.1 coordinate 10,507, forward strand.
CTTTGCTTTGAATAGTTATTTCCAACCACCATTTCTTTGTTAATGGAGAAGGTAGTTACGAAGTTATTCTGCAAATCAACTGGAGGGCTTTGTAACACTGGAAACCTGGACAGTGTACCTATTTAAAGTAATACATAACATCTAGCACTGCAACTAATCAGAAAATAGGGTTTGCTGAGACACCGCTCATGGAAGTGGAAGAGGGCTTAACATCTGGTTTTGCTTTCCTTTCAAGAACTTGGGTGTACATTTAGTACCAAAACATATTAAAGAGTGTAGTTCTGGAATGATACAGGCCTTCCTTGATATTATCCATGTACCTTGAACACATTTTCCAGGTGACTGGAAAAAGGGAAACATTGTACACCTCTTTTAAAAGGGGGGAAAGGAGGGCCCCAGGAAATACACACCTGTCAGCTTCACCTCTGTGCNTTGAGAAAGCCAGCACAGCTTCACGAAGGCCAAGTCCTGCCTGACCAACCCACTCAGTGGACAAGAGAAGGGCTACAGATGCCATTTATCTGGATTTCAGGACCCTTCCAACCCAAGCCATTCTTTGATTCTTTGATTTTGAAATGGTCTTAAATCTATGGCTGCTGTCACAAAACAGCCTTCAGGTGTTCTAGGTGTAGAACAATTCTTTGCCCAGGAGTGAATGTAGAATAGAGCAATGCAACTTATGCCTTCTCTCCCTCCTCAGAGCAGGTTTGTTTAACTGAGCACAAATAGGCATTTGTGAGGCATTTAAAGAGTACTGTTTTGCCCCAGTGACAGTGAAGCTACTTAATGCAAAAAATCCACCCTCATTTTCTTAGTCGTGAAGAACTAATTATTTTCAGACTTCAATACTGAATTTAAATACTTGAGTTTATAAAGAAGCTCTTATTCAGAAAGTAGAGAAAGATAAGTGATTTTGTTTACTTGCCCAAAACAAGCCATAATTATTGGCAAAGAAACAGCTGAGGAAAGAGATTATTTGTTCTGAGTGTAATTTGCTGAATATCATGTCTCCTGACCTTTGATCAGATGATCATTATTGGAGATTATTTGGATCAATGGTGACATATGACATACTTCAAGTATTTGTACAGAATATATCTGATTATAGCAGATTAGTACGTGTAGATATAAAATGTCAAATCTACTGTGCATATTTAGGCCTTCCCAAACATCTGTTCAGTGAGATCTGAGGTTGTTGTTTTGTGTATGCCGAGGTGAGTCTACATTTAAAAACAAAATTAAAAAGGCCATTAAGGAAATTAATAGTTTAATGTGAATAGGACATTTGAGATTTCTCTTGTAAGGCTGAGCAAACATTTGGTTTGTTATTTGTCCAGAAACAACTAAAATTAAGTTTGTAACTAAGTATACATCTGTTCTGCTGTAGAAGCTGAGAGAAACCCCTTTTTTCTTAAGCTGAAAGATGAGCGGTGAGAGCTAAGAATATGTAAAACGAACATATTGGGTAAAGAAAAGATCTCATCTATATACTGGTGTGATTTAAGAACTGAAATTATTTTCATGACTTTTAGTATTTAGGATAAAGTTAGGCTACTGTTTTTCTTTATAAATGGGAATTGCTTGAAGACTTTTTCTAAGTAGCCATTAGAATGTGTAATACTTTGTTTCCGTATAGGAGCTGAAAAGTTAAATTTCTTCAGAGTCACAGTATGTAATACACTACACTGGTTCTTCTTTACTCCATTTTCCCTAACCCTCACTGGCTGATGTTTTGTCTTGTCATGAGAGAAAAAAGCCATGAAATCTTTTCATTTACTGCCCTCATATTCTCTGCGTAGTAATTCATATGGCACTATCTTTCATACTTTCTGTGACTTTTCTTAATTCATTTCCTTCGTAAGTTTTTGAACAGATCATTTGCCACTTTGCCAAGATGCTGCTCTTTTAGGCCTATGTAGGCCTTTAGATACAGTGAATGATAAAGCCTGAGAATAGACATTGCCCAATAAGGGCCCAGTAAGTGAATCTCAACATTATAATGTGTTTTATTTCTGCTTAGCATGACTTTGTAACTTAGATTAATTTGACTTAACTTTTATGCATCCTAGCTGTGAACATGAATTCGACATCACCTTTGTGGCTCTGAGCTGCAACTTTGAGCCAAAGCTGACGTTACCTAAATTTGTTAGAAACTACTTACAAATGGTAAAGCCTTAAAATTCAGATATCATCAGAACATGGACTATTAATTGCATTAAAATTCTTCTTCCATAAAATATTAAAAAGTATGCATATCCAGTGAACTATGCTTAATGACGTCTTAATCTCCAAGATGCCAATTTTCAAAAAGTCATATGGAATGAGATACTGTATCTGTCATGTTCTTAGTATTGCATGTGGTCAGAAACGGAACATTTTGAGGTAGTGTTGTTTCAATATTTCATGACTTTGGAATTTTTCTTTCTTTGTTCACATTCCAGGAAGTAAATGAGCCAGTCCTTTTTCATAAAAGAATTACATAATATATACAAGAGGTTTTTAAATTTGAGGAGATACTCAAACTGGTAGTCACATCCATTGTAAACTATATATTTTCTATTTCAATAACGGAATACTGTTTTCAGTTGCAGATTTCGTCATTTTGATTGCTTTCTAAAGTCATGAATAGAAAAACTAGTTGTAAAAAAAGATTGCTTTTTTATTATGTGCATGTAGTAATAAATGTATAATTCTGTACTTTTGTAACTTTATTTCTTTACATACGAGAGTATCTTTTTCTGTGTTTTCAGAAGTGTTCTGTGCATATTTTACTGTTATAATATAAATGAAATTGTTTCCATTACTTTGTTTCTAAGGAGGCAAGTTTAGTTGCATGCATGTATGCTTTCAGATGCTGAAGCAACTTTGCTTTTAGATTATCAACAGATTTAGACTGGTTTTAGAATATCAACAAGTATCTTCAATTGTTTCTTTGTTCTAATTCAGAGTGTGACTCATTAGACTTATGATCAAGACTACTATTAATTCAAATATTTTGAATTTAAAACTACTATTCTTTCCTGGTTTAAAACTCTTTAAAGCAATTACAAAATATAATAGTGAGATAAGGTGTGAGACCCTTAACTTTAAGGGACTGAACAGCTTTCAGGAAACTGTTATGTTGGAATAATTAGTGGTTTCCTCAAAAACCCAGCAGTAAATCTTACATCTTTCTGCCACACCACCTTGAGAAGGTTCCCTTCCAATGTTTCTTTGACTATCCCTGATGCAATTCACCCAAGAAATTGAATCTTTTTCTTAGCTTCTCTTCTACATAATAGTTCAGATACAGACTTAAAATATCATGAAAACCAAGAGGGTACGTTCGGTTATAGTAAAAGGCAGATACTCCCCAGTATGACTGATCATACATAACCAAGATGTTGGATTTGTCTCATTCTTGAAAAAATGTGCTGTATCAGTGAGGCCTTAGTAGCTTCAGCTTCATAATTCTTTGGAGAAAAGAGTGACACAGGATTAGCAGTGTATCAGACAACATGCCATCCAATTTCTCTCTCTCTGTTATCAGTGGCCCAGTACATAATTAATGCTTTGACTTCAACATGATTAATGCTGTTCTTAATTATTTTCTAAATTAGTATCAACAGGTAAGTTTTGGGCTTGTTTCCCTAGTCTCTTTGAAACAGATGCACCACTTATTTCATGTGCCAGTATTTTTTATGGTCAGGGAACAGATCAAGACACAAATCACAAAGACATCTTTGTCTTCCCTCTTAACTTTGCATCCCTCTAGTCTTCTGTTTGCTAGCTTCCTTTTTTTTTTTTTTTTGCGTTTTGTAACCTTAAAGTAGGTTCCATTATTATACACATAGACTTCTCTCCTTTCAAAACCCACTAATATTAAGGCACTTTATGGAACCAATGACTTTTTGATGGATTAATGATTATCAAACTAATGAGTAATATCTGTGTTCAGTACTGTATTACGTTGAATTCTAATTTGACTCTGCGTTTAGAGTCCTGGGATATGGAATACATTTATTTTCAAAATTTCTGTCTGTGTTTAAGTTTCTTTAAATTATGTACACATTTCCTTAATTTCTTGATCTTTGTTATTAGTTTCTGTAACTTCATTAAGATTCTTCCAAATGGATTTGACCCCTTAGCTCTGTGTTGTCTGGCTTGATCACATATTTTGCATTTAGCTCAGCCTTCAGCTACAAGAATGCCTCTGCTACATCACTAATTCTTCTCCTGTTCTTGTACTTCACCTTCCTGTGGCTTCCAGTTCCTTCGGTGTTCTCTGCTCTCCTTTCCCTTCCATTTTTCATTTGCTGATTTCTTCATTCATGGTTATCTCCTCATCAAAAAAACCCGTTCTGAGAGTCTCATGTGCTGATTCATCACAATTTTTTTTTAATTACAATTTTCACATTCATATGTAAATCCATATCTCCACACAAGTTCTCCGTTCCTTCAGTTCCTTTACCTTTCTGTCTAAACAACTCTTCGCTTGATGGTAATGTGAAAGGTCAGTTACTACAGGCCTTTTACCTAATGATAGTATTGTGTTTACTCATTTGCAAGAAAAAATAGGTTAATCTGAACAGAATTGGGCAAGAAAAAGTTCAATGAGTGAATGAGTGGAGCGAGGAGTCACTGATATGAGGTAGCTAACTTATTTTTAGTGTAACAGTCCAAAGGTTTGAAAAAATGGTTTTTGACTATAAAAGCATAAGTCAAGCATATAAATGTCAAGAACGAAAGATTTCAACCAAAGGCCAGTGTTGGCAAACAAAAAGAAATAAAAAAAGATGTATGTTAGTGTCGCTGTGTCGCTGTGTCCCGCAGCAAGAGAGAGAGAAGTCCAGCAGGCAGGAATGGTGCAGCAAAAAGGGATTTATTAATTTATTTTACAGCTCTTTTATAGACGCTTTACTTCATAGCCTAATTGGTCAAGAGATCAGCCACCCCGCCTGGGGTGATTGGCTGAAACCCTAAGACACCGTTATAAAAATATTTTTCTACTATATGGAAAACAATTGCAGGTGTTCTCAGTTTACAATAACACTACTGATAGCTTCTGTGAGAGGGAAGAGTTTCACACGGGACGAGAGAGAAGCAGAAAAAGTTCTTGCTACTGCATATCTGCATCCACATGTTAGTACTGAATTACTTGGAGCTAGACATGAAGAAAGTTACCCTAGCAATCAGGGGAATACAGCTGTGAAATAACCTTCAGAGATGACTAATGGGGGTAAAAAGAGGAGTGGAAAAAAGGTGGTTTATTGTCTGGCAACACACCAGACTCTGACCTAGGTATCAGACAATGTGCTTTATTAAGTTATGAGCTGCTGGTCTCACCTGTGTGGAGGCCTTGCATTACTAGACCATGCTTTAGGTCCCAGCCAGTGTCTGTCGGCTCTTACCAGTTCACAGTTTGTCTTTCAGGAGGATACTGATGCAGATATTATGGTTTTGCTCATTCTCAGTTTGTATCTTCTCTAAACTTTAGAGCTTTCACAGATGCAGAAGATTCTCATTATCTCCCCTCTCTCTCTGTCCCTGGTATCCATCTGATCTACTTGCTTCTTTTTAACCCTCAAACTCAAAATATCTCTTCACTGTATTATCATCTTATCCTCCTTCATCTTATAAAGTCCAAGGTTGATCATATTGCTGTTACCTAATCTTTTATAATTTCGGAGTTCTTCAGTACTATGCTTCACCTTCTTTAAAGCAGTTTCTCTTGCTCCCAGTTCAAGCCATTGGCTCTATCTATGCTGATAAATTAGTCTTTCCTAGGGAATGTGATTGGGCACTGGAACTTGGACTCTGATTTGGAGACACTGAGTTAAATAACATGGAAAGAATGCATTGCTCCATTCACTGATGTAAATGTAACTGCTACTTCTAAGTCTCTGCTGACCTGTTTATAACCGCATATTAGAAATTGTATTCCATCCTTCTATATGTAACCTGATAGATTCATATACATATTCTGTTTTCTTTGGTAATACTTGTGATCCCTGAACTCTATTTCTATGCTATGTCTGTAATCGCCTTTACATCTGTATTTTGAGTTTCTCACTGAAAAGTCTTCCTTATTCAGCCCTCTTATTTTTCTGCTAAGTTTTCCCAGCTAGCTGTCCTTTGTCTCCTTTGATTTGCTAGATAACATTTTCTGCAAAGAACTATTTCTACTTCTCCTTTACTTGGGTATTCTTTTGTTAACTAATTAAGAATTCAAGATGAAAATTGTCAGATAGAACCTGAAACTTCCTCTGGCTGACCATTGCAGAGCTCACATGTTCTTCAACTTGAATTTCTTTAGAAAGTCTCTTTCAGTATAGGAGCAATTAGGCCTATGGATGTTCTCTGAATACCATTTTAAAGATGCAGCCTTTTCTTTCCGTCTCCACTTTTGTCCACGCTTTTGTCCTGTTATGATTCAGTTGTTGCAACATCCTTCTCTCTGACCTTTGCAAATTCAGTATTTCTGTACTTTCATCTAGATTCAGTTCTTGCTTCAAAGTAATTTCCTGCCCTATCATTTTGCCCATCTTTTACATTCCTCCACTGGCTCTCATGTTAAGTATGTCTTTGGGCTCAGACAGAACCTAAAGCACCCCCTGACAGATCCAGCTTTCATCTCAGTCTTGTTAGTATTACAGATTTAAATTAGTGGTTCACCTCCCTACTTCAAAGTTGAACTTTAACCATTTCTCTGTCTGCCTTTAGGCATCATCATGGCCCAATGCTGCTGCATTCCTCAAGTCAGAATCTTTTAGATCTTTAGTTCCTCCTGTCATGAGCCCTAACACTACTTCAGAAAGCTGTCCCTGCCTTTAGTAGTTACCCTGATGCCTTCAGAATTTACTACATGCCATTTCCTTTGCTAACCCTTGCCTTTCATATTGTAATGTGTAATGTGCTGCATCCAGCAGAAAATATATCTATGGTTTCTGTAGTTCCTACTCAACTCCTACCTGAAATATAGCTCAATAAACCTTGATGCTTGTTGAGCTCAAACAGAACCAAAAGCACTCCCTGACAGATCCACCCTTCATTTCAAGGTTTACTGAAGGCATTTTAAAGGAGGAAGGGTAAGACCCCTAGTAACAGTGACTCCATCGCCTCTCTGGGCAACCTATTCAGTCACTCTTAGAGTAAAAAAGTGTTTCCTGATGTTCAGACAGCACCTCCTGTGTTTCAGTATGTGCCCATTGCCTCTGTCACTGGGCATCACTGGCAAGAGCCTGGCTCCATCCTATTTTCACCGTCCCGTCAGGTATTTATAGATCCTGATAAGCCTTTTCTTCCCTAGGGCTCATTTAGCCTTTCCGCATAGGAGAGATGCTCCAGTCCCTTCAGCTTCCACATGGCCCTTTGCTGGATTGTCTCCTGCCAGTCAATTGTTTTTCTTGTACTGAGAAGGTCAGAACTGGACTCTGCACTCCAGGTGTGGCCACACCAGTGCTCAGTAAAGGAGATCACCTCCCTTGACCTGTTGTCAATACTTTGCCTAATGCAGCCTGGGATACTGTTTGCCTTCTTTGCATTCGTTCATCTATAGTTGAATTAAGCTAATAGTTGTCTTCCTCTTTAACATGTTTGGTTGGGGCCTGATAGTAGTCTTCCTTTTTAATATGATAATTTGGAGCAAACATCCTTCAGGCATTTTAGCATAATCAATAAATGTATACACACAGTATTTACACTCACAGTGGTATCTTAGCAGGTGGTATTGTCCCGGCTGTTTTCTAAGGTTGGCATTAAAATTTCCTATCAAGTCTTCATTGTTAAGGGCCCCAACTATCATTTTAAACTCAGATTTGTAATGGGCCCAGTAACTGACCTAGTTCTTTAACCTACTTTGGATTCTTTCCTGAACTCTGTTTATAAACTCAATACTAACCCTTTCCAAGCAAAAGCCTGTAATGGGTAAAGAACCAGTATTTGTCTGTTCACTGTTAGTTACATCTCTCATACTAAACCTATGAGCAATACCTGATCCTTTCAATGCCTGTGAACAGTGTACTAGTATACTAAACCTTTCTGATACTTGATATGTTTGTTTTCCAAAGCACAGATTTTTGCATCTGCCTAATCTGTTAGTTGTTTTCCATCATTTGGTCTGTTTGTTGGTTTTATCTTCTGCACAAACAGGGTCCATGTGGTTTGCTTATTTTTCTAGGTCTCCATTTAAACAATGAGACTTGTATTACAGCTTTTCAGTAAGCTGACACTTTTTGGTGGAGCTTTTATGCCAGCACTACCCAACTTCTGTCATTTCTGATGCTGGAGACTTATTTGACTTGTAACATTTTGTGGCAGTCCATTTACCAAAGGAGATATTTAGCAAAAAGCACATAATATATGGACAGTCAGCAACAAGAACACCCTGGCAGCGATCAGTCCTCCTGATCAGAAGGCTTGTTGGTGGTGACAATTGAGTCACAGGGCCCTTTTCTGCCAGCTCTTTAATATGATTGTGATGAACCCAAAACCAGCAGTAATAGTTTATGTTGGTTCACTTATAGTTTCTATCATATAGTTTGTCCTGGTTTTGTCGGGGGTAGAGTTAATTCTCCTCTTAGCTGGTAGTGTTAATAGCTAGTAGTGTTGTGTTTTGGATTTAGGATGAAAATGAAGTCGATAACACGCGGATGTTCTGGTTGTCGCTGAGCAGGGGTTACCCTAAGTCAAGGACTCTATGGCTTCTCATGCTGCACTGCCAGCAAGTGGGCTGGGGGTGCACAAGAGGTTGGGGGGGACACAGCTTGGACAGCTGACCCCAGCTGGGTTAAGGGATATCCCACAAAGTCATGCTGAGTATATAAACTTGGGGGAAAGCTGCCTGGGGGGCCACTGCTTGGGAGCAGGCTGAGCATCATTTGATTGGTGCTGAGCAATTGCTCTTCATTTGCATCACCTGCTTTTCTTGGGTTTTATTGCTCTCTTTTTTTTTTTTTCTCATTACATTAAAAAAAATACTATTATTTTATTTAAATTATTTAACTGTTCTTATTTCAACCCATGAGTCCATAAGTTTTCTTACTTTTAGCCCTCCAGATCTCTTTTGCATCCCACTGAGGGGGCAGGGAGTAAGGTGTGTGAGGTACTTAGTCACCATTTGGTGTTAAACCATGACACCAGTGCACATATGACCCACAAAATAATGCTAGTTCTCAAATTACTGACAATTAGCAAAATTTGCAAAGTGCATTTTTAGCAATCTCACCACTAACCTCAAATACATGAAACTTATTTCAGTTTTATTGCTGTGTCCATGGCCAAAAGCAGCACGTCTTCTGCAAGATGTTCAGCATCAGGCATTTGGTGGCTGGGGCATATATGCATCTATGCCAGTAAAATTAAATTTGGGGCCCACAGCTGAACTGTGTTCCAACTATTCCGTGTTCCAACTCAGATTTGGGTTTTGAACGTATAATAAGCTCAAGCCAAAATTATTACAAATGCCTGTTCTTCTCGAAAAAACAGTCTTAGAAACAGCCTATGGCTTTACTAGTATTTTATAAGCTCACATTAGAATGTGGAAGTAGTGGCTACTTTATTTACTAGTAAATGAAGAGTGTGAGGGCATGGGCTCAAGCACTGTAACTCATTTAGTTATGTGACTGTGTTGTTAGAAAATGCCTTGGCATTATTCTCACCTTGCACTTCCCCAGATGATTCCAAGATGTGGTTTAGCTGTTACTCCAGTATAGAAACCAGTAGGCAGTTCGCATGTGGCTTTTCTCTCTGGTCAGTGTTTACTGGTGGGTGTGTGGCCAGGCTATGCCAGCTGGCCTTGTAGTCAAAGACTGGCACTCTCAACTGACTCATAGAAGTGTAGACAGTGCATCTGTTCTACAGAGACTTTACAGAAAATGCTTTTCTTCTGAGATAAATTAATAATTAAATTGCCATATATAAAATAATTAATTGCCATAATTAAAAATAGTTCTATTGCTCTTTCATTCACTCTGGGGCTGTATTGTAGCACACCCAAGAGGCCATAAATTCCTCTAGTGTATACCCCACCAAATCTTTTATCTGTAGCAGTGGTCCTTCACAAAATCTTAAAATCATTATGGTATGTAAAGATGAATAAAAGGAAAGGATGTTGTGCCATACTTGTGTATGCTGGAGCACTGAATATATATGCTGGCTACTGTAATAACTGGTCTTCAACCAAAATGTCTATATTTCTATTTTGACCACCATGTGTGTGGAAGTGTGGTGTGTGTATTCAAATACAGATAACAAATAAGGATTTTCTACAATGCAGTTTGTTTTTCTTGCAGTGTGCATACTCACAAATCTCAATGATTTTAGTATCATATGCTGTATGTAGCACTGTAGCACCATCTTGTGTGAGCTGCAAATGTGGTTTCTCTATATGCATTCAGCAGCCTTCATGTGGAATGTAACAATTTTATTTAAAACCCTTCTATGTAAAACTGAAATTGGGAAAGGAAAACATGAAATAGATCCTCCTTATAATCTATGTGGTAGATTTCATAACAATACAGTCATTTAAGGTACCTCATTATTAGGATGATCCATATAAACATGAAGCATGGGATGCTGAACTCTGGAGGCAAGAAATATGCATTCTGTCTGCTTTGTGCTACAATACTACTGAATTAAAGCACAGAAATTGGGATCTTTGTGAGAAATAAAATGAAACAAAACTATAGTATGGGAGAAGGCTGCTAGGGAAAATTAAGTAGAAATGGCTATGAAAGAGCTGACAGGAATAAAGCTGAAAGTGCTTTTAAATGATTGCAGGTAGCAAATGGGGCAAGGACACAGAACTGAGTGTTCATATTCAGCTGTAGTGCTTTGAGGTTTCTCTCTGGAGAGATGCACGTGTACAGGGCAAAAAATGGGAAGAGAAACACATTAAACAATTTTGTTCATATGACAGAGCAAATTGGAGGCATGATCGTGGTGCATCGAATACACTCCTACCCTTTGGTATCTCACATACAGATCTTTTTTTCCACCATTTCATGCTTTGTGTCTCTTTTCCCTTCATTTTTCTTCCTACTTTTACAGATCCAATTTCAGAATAATCAGCAGTTTGTGTAAAAGAGAATTATAGTCTCAATGCAGGTTCAGCCATGGAGGTGGTAACTATTTGTTACTTACCATTGTTACTATCTCACATACAGATCTTTTTTTCCACCATTTCATGCTTTGTGTCTCTTTTCCCTTCATTTTTCTTCCTACTTTTACAGATCCAATTTCAGAATAATCAGCAGTTTGTGTAAAAGAGAATTATAGTCTCAATGCAGGTTCAGCCATGGAGGTGGTAACTATTTGTTACTTACCATTGCTATGAGGCCAGCTATCACAGTGGTCTTGACAGCTCTTCTTTTGAATGTCATTCTCTCACATCACTTTTTAGCACTTTCAGTCTTTTCTTTCACTCTGTCAAATACCTACCTTTTCCATATATATTTTGGGCAGTTTTAAATATATAGTAACTCCAGTTCTCTTTGAGTGAGTATTCATTTAGGTGATGGAAACACATAGGTTTAAGAACTCAAAGTGTAGGAATTTGTTGCCTTCACTGTGACATATAAATGTACTTTTACCTATGTGTCTTGCCTGAATGTGGCATAGGGGTAAAACACACCCCTTCTTCCTTTTTATATGCAACTGAGTCATAACTATTTTCATGCCATACCACCCAAAGAGTCCCAGGCCACAGTATTTTCTGACTATTCTTCAATTAATACTAGGAGTAAAAAGTTCATTTTTTACTTTTCAGGGTTTTTCTATGATTTCCTTAATCAAAGTATCTAGCTTCAAAGCACACTGTGCATGGGAGCACATCGTATCATCCCAACTATGTCAAATACTTGAATTCTTGGAGGAAAATCATGTAATTGCTGAATATTCAGTCTGTCAGGGTTTCAGATGTGACAGTAAAACAGCTATTTAGAAAAGCTGCATTGCCGCCTTTTTTGGTAGGTGTAACTGGTGGAGATACAGGCCTGATAAACATGTTTTTTCACATCAAAATAAATAATGTTGTGTGACTTTAGATCATGAATATAGATAGCAGGAGAGAGAGATTGTGTGATCAAGAAAGATGGTATTTGACTTCTCTGCGATCAAATCTCTCCTAGCTCATGGCCAAATAATTTTGTATTAGTCTTTGATGATTGTTAAAAATGTAGATCATGAAGAGAAAGCACTAGCCTGTAGAATGAACATACATATTGACAGATGCTGGGGAAAAACCCTGTGCTGTTTATGCATACATTTGTGGTTCATTGTTCTTCTGTGTCCTCTTTTGGCTACAGTTTGTGTTTATGAACCTTAGGGAAAAGAATTTTTCTTCTTTCTTTTGAAATGATAAAAGCAGCCAGAAGAAAAGATCTGTGGCTGTCAGTTGTTGAAGACAGACTGGGAAAAGAAAAAAAAAAGTTGTATCAATGCTTCGCTCACCACCCTTTCTAGCTCTGGGCTTGCAATGTGTAGACTAATGAGAGCTTGGGTTTCCCCTTTTGCAGCAGTTTTGACAGCAAGAAGGTGCAGCTTATGCTAAAAGCCTTTAACCTTGCATGCTTGAGCATTTATGCAGCCATCATGTCTATATGAGCAAGACATCCTGAAATCTCTCTACCTGACTGTGTAAACATTATTTCCTCTTAACTAATCTTCCATTGCACCTTCCATTTTTCACTTTTAGATTCACTCATGAGAGATGTAACCATTTTCTAAATCAACATTAATCTAATGCAACTACCTCCTGTAACTCAGTTAGTTAAAGGAATTGAGAGAAAACACGATTATTATTAAATTGAAGATACCAGATTAAAAGTTCAGTGGTAATAAGCATTGAGATATTGGCTAAAAATTTTCTACAGGAATAGAGGATGGATAATAGTATCGAAGATATTCATAATTTTAAAACTATTTTAGAAGACTCATGGCATGATTCCAACCCCAGCTGAGGACAGAAAGAGTTATATAAGAGACTGGTTTAAAGAGAATAAAAGCCATTTGTATATGTGGTCAAAAATACCACTACACAAACCAAGTCATTTCCCGTACATCAAGCTGTAATCAGTTCTTTCCACTGGCACATTTTGTGTGGGCTGTTTAATGTCTGACATACACCAAAATCCCAGGCACTGCAAAACCTATGGAACAAGAAGGGAAATTCTGTGGATATTTTGTATTTTGCCATCCTGTATCCTTTTTGATTAAAAAATCAGATTTTCTTCTTTGAGTTTTGCAGTTTCTATGAAGAAGCTGTCGCAGAGAACATATACCAAAATTCAGACCTGAGCAGTGGCTCTGATAGCAGTCATTCAGGAAACACTCGTCTTTCCTCAACACATCACTTTTGTTTCCACTGTCTCTGACCGTATGAGGCATACAGAAAATGGCTGATCTTTATTTTGTGTAGAGTACTATTTTATTAAATAGACTGTACTGATAGGCTGAATTCAAATTTCATTTACCTAAGAATGTAGTGAAAATAGAGGGGATTTTTCATTAGTGGTTTATATGCTCATATAGATTATTTTAGTGTCTTTGTCACCCTTTTCTACTGTCATTTAAGAATATTCTATTTAAGAACTTAGTGTATGTGCTGACACTAGTAAAGTTTCTTTTAGTAATTTCCTTTTTATTTAATTTCTTTAATTTCAGATAACTCTCGGAGTGATCCAGTAGAAGTGACTGCACTTTATTCATTTGAAGGACAACAGCCAGGTGACTTGACTTTCAAAGCCGGAGACAAAATCACAGTGACAACTAAAACAAATTCCCAATTTGATTGGTGGGAAGGAAGAATAGGAGGAAGAACTGGCATCTTTCCAGCCAATTATGTTGCCATAAATAACAACTAAATTTGTACAGAATAAAATGTTGAGGCAGTAATATATTTACACTGAAAAATGTATTTTAATTTTTCAGATTTTATTAAAATGAGATTTTTGATCAATACTATTCTAACAAAAAAAAAAAAATTAAATGCTTTGAGTGACCATAACTTTCCCCTAAATTTATTTCTTAAGTAAACAGTAGGTGATAGTCACTTTATGAGAGTTTTATTTTTGAGCAAGTTGCCCTATAAAAAGTAATCCAATTTGTGTATAGTTTCAGTTCTGACTTACTATATTGATTAATTGTTTACATGAGGGGAAAAATTAGAAACAGTTTAGAATCAGACATGCTGAAAAAAATACTGATTTCTATTAAGTTGATATTATGGTCTCTTTCTTTAATAAATGCTCTTAAATTTGCTTCAAACCGTGTCTGAGTCAGAGTTCTTTACTTGGTAAATACAGATGTTTTTTCACAGGTATGGCAGATAAAATCACCTTCATACTTGGTTTTAAAAATCACTCTAGATCCTGCAGTTTTTTAGTAACTACTTTAGATCTGGTCTGTAATGTTTGTCATTGTTGGGCACACAAAGACCATTTCTAAAACAACTCTGTGACAGTTAAGCAGTTCAGCTGCTTTGATAGCTTGTCTTATATTGCCCTCATCTTTGGAGAATTTAAGCACTTCTGAAAGTTTGTTTAGTAAAATGCGTGAATAGGCCCTCAGAAAACATGGGCTTATCCTTGATTCCTGTAGAAACTTGTTCCACAGGTCTCTCTATCCACAAGATAAATTTCTGCTTCACAAGTGAGCTTGAATTCTTCCTCCTTCTTCCCATTTAAAACTTTTTGAATGTTTAATTTTTAAGGAAAGAGCAACATAAACTTCGGAGTAAGTAGAGTACATTTATAACAGTAAGATAGAGAAGATATTTCTATAGGATAGATGTGCTAGTAATGTATAGCACTATCATTCTCACGTTTCAACTTCATTTTGAGTATATTTGTAAATCAACTTTATTTTACAGATACTGCCTTTAAAGTCGATGTGACAAATCAGAGCAGAGGTGAAAATGAGACTGTTGAGTTTTTTAGTACCAGTTTGGTTTCCTTCTCAATGATGAATATGCTGAATTTGCCTCTTACATGGAGTTAAAGCCAAGATGATAATTATGCTCTATCAGGCTCAGGTTTTCCCCACTTGAAAATGTATTAAGTCCTTGTTTCTTCTATCAGTGCAATGAGGACCATAAAATCAGTATGTTGATCTTTCCAGCAACCAAGTTACAGTTGATCTGTTATGATCCACTAATCTGTCAGGTAATCTTTAGCTCTAAGTTATCCCATCTGAATGGTAAGGCTAAGCCTAGTGTAGATGAAGACTTAGCTTTAGGACATTATTCAGTTCTAATTATTGGCAAACGTTTCTGGATTTCTTTCAGACTGGGCCAAAATACGTTTTGATAAACAAACTCAAAATGAGACAGAAGAGACTGAAATCATAGTCAAAAGTGTTTACAACCTTTCAGTGAAAATCCTTCACTGGATTTTCAAAGCAAAATGTGCTTTGCTTCATAAATCAGACACCTGTCTTCAAATAGATACCACCACCAAACAGATCTACACTGCTTGCACGTGCTTTTTTAATAAAGATTTTCCAGGTAGTAGAAAAGAGTTATACAACCTAAAGTAGTTGCAGTGGAAATGCTAATATGCCTTTAGAAGGACTGTTGTAGCATCTGCCCATTTGAAATGAGAAAGCAGGTTCTGCACTTACCTGTCTTTGACAGACTGCATCTATTGCTTCTTAAGCCAGAAAACACCAAAGAAGCCACTATCAGGACTCAGTGAGCAGGATTTATAATAGTGTGATAGTCCCAGAAGCTAGATATTGACATATTCACAAAGAATAGCTCCTGAATTTGTGATATCCTGTTGCTGCACTTTAGTTAGACAGTGTAAGTATCCACTAGCATAATTCTGATATAATACTTCATTAGTCATTTCCAGAATGCTTGCTGCATTTTCAGCCAGTGTACTTGCTTCTATGTGGAGTTGTTAAAGCTTCTTAACTCATCTTGAGTGTCTTCTTCCGTGAAACTGTCAGAATTTATGAACTTGCAGCATAAAATCTTTTTATTGTTTATGTAAATTCGGATTCTTGGATTGTCTTAGCTGAGTTTGGGGAAAAATGAGGATTGTCTAATCTCAGTGTTCATGATATCTGTAGACTCTGCAGATTAATCACTGATTAACTGCTAAACCCAAGCTGCATTTTGAGGGGGAAATATTAAATGCAAAGGATATCCTATAACTGGAACGTGTCTTACTGCATTTAAATGTAATAGAGGAAAGAGAAGATTCAGCAAATAAGCCTAATGCAAGAAAAGTCCTTGGTTGTCAAAAACAAACCTTGAAGCACTACAGAACTCTACTGCCTGATTCCAAATGTCATTGACACAGGCTGGATCAACTCGGATCAGTGGGCTTAGGCTAATTCCAAAAGTGTTTTTACAGTAAAAACACTTTACAGTAAAAGGCAGTCTGCACACCTCAGTAAACGACGAGATCTGTAAGGAACGGTGGTTGTATCTCAGATTCTCTGCTGTAGGTCTAGGAACAAAAACCTAGAGATACACAGAGTCACCCATGAGACACATGTTCTGGTAAGAGAGGTTTTCCATCAATGAAAATCCATGTATGTGTTCCTTTGCTAATGGATGCCTGACCAGATCCAGAAGAAAGATACTGAAGAAGATGGTGCCTCTGGCACAAAGTATTAAATGAGTTATGAGGTGCCTCATATCCAGCTGTTAGTGGAGGTTGGGATGATAGATGTCTGCAGCACCAAATCAGTGGGAATCTGTACTGGAAGAGAAAGAGTGAGTTATGGAGCCATGGGATTCCCTCAATGGGATACTTAGTAAAAGGTACAGAGATTACAGGTGAAGTACTTTTGCTGTGTGTTGAGCAGGTTCAATTCATCATCCTGCTTTTATAAGCAGTTACCTTCAGCATATAAAACAACTATTTTTATTGTTGAAGCACAGTTAATCAGACAACAGTAATTTCTATATATACAGTACAGGTACTTTCCATATTTGTTTTGTATTTGCCATTTATATATGGCGCCTCAGTTTCCTGTCAGTCTTCATGGGCTTTATTTTGGGAAAGATGATTCCNTCCACTTTAATTAACTATTTAAAAGAGTATCTATGGTTTCAGAGATTTTAAAAATGGTTTTTAAAATCTTTTTCATTTTATTGAGAACTGGCTAAACACCAGATCCCAAAGAGTTGTAGTTAGTGGCATGGGGTATAGTTGGAGGCCTGTCACTAGTGGTGNGGGTCTTAGTTAGAACTGTGTGCTCTGTGTTCAACACAGAAACAGTGTGCAACTATTGTCAAAAAATCTTTCTTCCACGTCCATTTTAATTAATGTGTTGCCTTCTCCAGCCACCTAGAAACAGAGACTAGACAAGAGTAAGGGAATAAAGGTAGGTATTTATTTGAAGGGCCTTCAAGGTACACCCTGGGGAGCCGGAGGCTGCTTCCATA
>VYZQ01028806.1:28378-38596 GCA_013400655.1 Mystacornis crossleyi
CCAAGCAATAGGACAGGAGGAAATAGACAGAAACTGATGCACAGGAAGTTCCACCTGAATTTGAGGAAGAACTTTACTGCGCAAGTGACTGAGCACTGGAACAGACTGCCCAGAGAGGTTGTAGAATCCTGTACAGTATGCTCTAGGATGACCCTGCTTGAGCAGGGAGCTTGAACCAAATCACAGAAACACAGACTCAGCTGAGTTGGAAGGGACCCACAAAGATCATTAAGTCCAACTCCTGGCCCTGCACAGCACCGTCCCCAGGAGTCACACCGTGTGCCTGAGAGTGTTGCCCAAATGCTTCTTAAACTCTGTCAGACTTGGTGCTGTGACCACTTCCCTGGGGAGCCAGTTCCAGTGCCCAAACACCCTCTGGGGGAAGAAGCTTTTTCTAATATCCAACCTAAACTCCCCTGACACAACTTCAGGCCACTCCCTCAGGTCCTGTCACCACAGAGAAGAGATCAGTGTCTGCCCTCCTCTTCTCCTCATTAGGAAGTTGTAACTGCATTGAGGTCTCCCCTCAGTCCCCTCTTCTCCAGGCTGAACAGAGGACCCACTGTGGTTGCTTCCAACCTGACCCAGTCTGTGATTCTGGGATTCCTTATGTATCTTTGGCAGCTTACATAATTTTTTCCCTTTATGTTTGTTTGTGTTACTTTAAATATATGACCAAAACCATAACTAGAAAGCGTTCAGATTCTATTCTTTATAATACATTAAAAAAAAAAATCTGTTCATTTACTAGTAATTTAGCTTTAAACTTTTAGAAGTTACTTTGGTAAAAGATATAACTGCAAAACTTTTCACTTCCATTCATTTCTTTTTCTTGCAGGCCACTGCAGACCAAAAAATATTTCTGTTATGTGCAGCTGTAAAGTTCCATCATGGCTAATATCTCCAGGTCTTCAGCAACAAGTTAACGTGTAATCTCACTCTCCCTTCTCATATCAGGCCAAACACTCCCGTTTATTGAACCTTTCACAAAAACTTTTCAGGCTGGTCTTTCTTGATTAAGTGTTCTGTTTCACTCCCTCTGTATGCACAGACACACACACAGACACACTTGGATCCGTGCTGGGATAAGGACCAGCCCAGTCTAACTGCGTGTCTTCCTCAGTGAGGTTTGCCTTAATAAATTGGGAGTAGGATGGCAGGCAGAATTCCTGATTGAGTACTGGCATATCCCTGAAAAAGGACTTCATTTCTCCTTTAAAAACTCAAGAAATTTCTACAGTACCTGTAATTATGTTTGTATAAATTTTGAAGCCAGATTTTTACAGATCAAATCAAATTTTAGACACTGAAATCCATACTGTATACATTTCTGTCAATTCTATACATAGCCTATGCTTATAGGATCATAAGAGAGACAAAAAAAAAGTTGTTCATGTTTGCAATTTATCTTTAAAAGAATTGTCTGACCTAAAGGGAGCTAAACTTCAGCTGTTCATGTTGATTTATTGAGGGTACTTAGACACACAGAACTTTTGAAATTCATTACCTAAAAATATAGACACAGCATCCTACCTATAAGTATCCATTTCTAAAAAACTTCACCAGAACATTTTGCAATCAAATTATTTTTTACTGGGAATCTAAATTTATCCAACACTTCAGTCTAAAAGTTCATGGGAAACCATTTGACTTTTTAATTGGTTCTTGCTCTTAAATGAATTAGAAATACTACGAAGAAAACCTCTTGGGCTTTTCCCATGCCGTAACTAATGTAAGAAAAATAAATAAAAAGAAATGGTTAGCTTCAGTCTTTGGAAAAGATTTTTGGGTAATTTCATCTAAGACTAAGTGCAAATAGTTCCTTAAATGTCAGGAGTGTATAAACTAATGCATGCTAATCCGTGTGCTAGATCAATATCCATATATTCTGTATCTGCTTTCCATTTTGTAATTCTTTACCTACGTCTAGTTTTTGACAGTAAAAATAAAAATTCTGTTAATTGTAGACTGCAGAGGAATTCTGCCATCTGTGTTGCTAAGATGAGCCTTTGCTTCTGCCTTTATAAAGCTTATAGGTAGCACCACTTTGGAGTTCTCTTCAACGGTTCTGGAGCCTTTTATCCAGGAAAGGTCACATTCCATTTGACATTCTGGATGAGGCAAATGCTCCTAACGTGCTTGTATGCCTATTTCTAGCCTTTGGCTTGAGAATTTGTTTTATACAGGAGAGTCTTTTCCAGGCAGAGAAAGCAGCCTGGGCAGGGCCTGGAGGAGCTGACTGACTGCCACATGGAAGATCTGCCTCGCAGAATGAGGAGCTTTGCTTTGTTTGTCCAACCTGAGGACATTGTCTGTAGTGATAATATAAGCCTGAAGGGCATTCTAGCTGTATGAAGTGTTTCCATGGACTACTTAAATACAATTAATTCCATTCACAAAAGCAATAATCATAATTAAAGTAATTTTATGGTTTAAGACATTTTGAAGCAGAGTTTCTTCTCCTTCTTCTTTTCCACCTGTGTATCCTTCTCCAGTCTTGTGCTATTTCTGTGCTACGTGTGACAAACTAGTATCTGACTTGCTGAATGCCTGAGGACTCTGTTTGACAGTGTCCAAGGCAATTAAAGCTAACCTTCCTGTGGCCTACCTCTAAACATCTGAGTAATGCTAACTGCTGTACCACACAGTTAGTTGGCGGGGGAGGAAACACTAGTTACCTGGCTGTAGCAGCATAATTCTCGTATCATTCCTCTAAATGAAAGTCGTTGTTCTCTCAAACAACAGCTATATGGTTGTTGCGGTGACCCAGCCCACTTCCGGGCTGTGGCAATCAAATGC
The DNA here is from genome assembly GCA_013400655.1 of Mystacornis crossleyi. Classification (NCBI taxonomy): domain Eukaryota; kingdom Metazoa; phylum Chordata; class Aves; order Passeriformes; family Timaliidae; genus Mystacornis; species Mystacornis crossleyi. The sequence goes on from VYZQ01028806.1 coordinate 31,178, forward strand.
CCATCAAGCCCTGGCCATCCAGTGGGTGGATTTCCCTGCCCAGGACAGTGAGTCGGAGGGTGGCACCGAGGTGGAAGCCACATCCCGCTGGGCGGTACCTGAGTCCAAGCCGCATCCCCCCAGGTCTAGAAAGTTCTGTTCGGTTCCCTATTAGCTCCTAATTGTAACTCCCGCCTCCCTCTTCTCCCTATAGGTTGATGTTAAGCTGTATCCTCCCCGTCGATTGTACCCTATTGGCTATTCCCCTTTTCTCCACCCCATTTTATCCCAGTACAAAATTCCCTGCGAAGGGCTATCTGGGGATTTTCTGCCCTTGGACCCTCCACTGCCAATAAACCTGCTGGAACCTACACAGAAGGTCCCTCTCAAGTTCTTTGCCCCCGGGCGAGGCGTGCCAGCACATCGGGCCTGTCTGAGCGTGCCTCCTCCTGCGAGGAGCCAGCAGCGAGCGCACCTTTCGCATTTTACCCTGCCGAGGCGCTTCCCTCCCGGGGACGCCTGCAGGAAGGATGCTGCGTCCCCTCCGACCGAGGGCACGGCACCCGACAGCGTCATACGGTCTCACAACAAACATGATCAGACTTCTGAGTTTCTGAACATTCTGTTTTCACAATATTGCAGTGCCTTTTATGTTTTTAGACATTGTAATTTTATTTACCAAATGCAAATGCTAGTCAAATTCTTTTCTCCAAGAGTTTAAAATCTTTTTAGATTCTAATTTCATGCCAACTAAGTGAGAGTTTATTGCCTCACAATAAATTTAGATGCTCTTGAGGGAAATTAAATAAAGCACCTCAATGGAAAAGTATTGACACAGATTGACTGTTCCAGCTGCTTGGGAGACATTTTTTATTACTAAGGTATCAAGTCACTTAAATAGGTGCCATTCTGTAATATTTTCTCAACTGCAAAAATTTGGTTCAAAATGAACTATTTTGAAGCAGAGCTGATGTCTGCTAAAATACTGGGTCTAATTTGTCTCAAACATTCTGTGGTGCTCATTTTTTGTAGAAACTAGATCTGCCCATTACCTTTTAAAACCTGTCTCGGGCTATTACTTCCTCTCAGCCTTGTATTCCCTTTAGTGTGTCTTGTATTTTAATTTTCTCAATTTCCTTCTGTCATATCTGATGTCAAAATTAAGGCCACATTTAAGCCAGAAATTCAAAACATCAGTCTCTTATTCTAACTCGTTTCGTGTCAGCCATCAGATTCTTACAAATGTGAACCAGGACAAGCTGTTTTAAGATTTTGCTGCTGAAGATTGTATTTGATGTGTTTTGGATCACTCCTTCTGCATATCTGATTTCATGCTTTTCAGACTAACCCCTTACTTCCTTCTGGGAATGCTGAAAATACTTGGGCCTATTCCAGCTGATTTTACATCAGTGGGATTCTTTTGGTAGCTTGAGGTATACTAAATGTTAAATGGTGCTAGATTTATTAAAATCTGCATTACTCTCCTGACTTTACTAGGAGCCATACTGCTGATCAAATTAAAGTGTAAATCAGAGATTATTGGTGTATTTATAAGACTCTGAAAACAATGCAATCAGTATTTTCTCTGTGGTCATCACGCTCTCAAGCAATATGTTCTCTTAATGTAGGTTTCCAGTAGCCCACATTCTTAACAGAAAGGATACTTGCTTTGCATCAGTCCATGCTAAGAATTTTTTTTCTGTGTACCGTCTATGTTTTCTTCTGGTCAGTTACTTCTGTCCTTTAAAAAGCCATCTCACATACTTAAAACCTATTAAAACTTAAGTTCTGAAGCAGCCCTGAGCTTGGCAGATTCCTGTGCAGAGTGGCAGCATCTTTTCCTATAGATCCCTTAGAGTCTGGTGATGAACATGGCAGCCAAAGGAAACAGATGGTTTTTTTTAAGATTCCTACAAAACAATTGCTCTTTTGATTGTGTAAAAAGGAATTTACTATACAAAAAGTAAAATCCTACAGCTACCTCCTCGTTTTGCCTTCTCAAGATTTGGAACATTACCTTAGCTTAAATTGAAGTATTTCATGATGTGAAGAATTTCCTCTTGTAGCCTGCTTTATCTTCTGATACAGAGAAGTACCCTTCTATAGAGCAGAATTCATTGCTGCATGGCTGATAAATGCTAAAAAACAGAAGTGAAATCATAGAATCATAGAATGGCTTGGGTTGGAAGGGACATTAAATATATTGTTCCAAACCAGTGACATAGGCAGGAATACCTTCCACTAGACCAGGTTGCTCAAAACTCCATCCAATCTGTCTTTCAACACTTTCAGGGATGGTAAACCCAGACTCCTCTGGGCAACCTGTTCCAGTGCCTCACCACCCTCACAGTGAAGAATTTATTGCTAATTCCTAATCTAAACCTACCCTCCTTCATCTTAAGGCCATTACTCTTTGTCTGTCACTGCATGCCCTTGTAAATTAGCTCCTCACCAGTTCTCTTGCAGACCCTCCTTAGGGGTCCAGGAAGGTGCTGGAAGATCTCCCTGGAGCCTTCTCCAGGCTGAACAACTCCAGCTCTCTCAAAACCTGTCTCTAGCAGAGATTCTCCAGCCTTGATCATATTAGTGACCGTCCTTTGGACTTACTCCAGCAAGTCCACGTCTTTCATATGTTGAGGCTCGAGAGCTGGGCACAGTGTTCCCAGTGGGGTCTCACAAGAGCAAAGGAATAGAACCAGCTCTCAAAAATTGCTGGCCACGCTGCTTGTGATGCACCTTGGGATGCCTTTGTCCCCCTGGGCTGCAAGTGACATTGCTTGGTCACATTGAATTTTTTTACCCACCAACACCCCCAAATCCTCTTCCCCACAGATGCTCAAGAGCCATTCTTTGCCCAACTTGTACTTGTGCCAAGAAAAACTTGGGGTTTTTCTGACCCAGGTGGAGCATCTTGTACTTGGCCTGGAAGTGGAGGGGAAGCATATTCAGCACAAACCAACACATCATTCAAAGAGAACTTATATTTTTGAAAATATACCTAGATTTGTGCCATTGGCTTCCAGGTACCTCTTCATAAATGTTTAGGAGTCCTCCCAGTTTGGATGTCTGTTTTTTCCAAAGCAGTCAGTTAATAGAGGTAGGTTGCATGAAGTGCCTTTCTAAAGTGCTTTCTGGAGTCTGCAGTAGAGATTAACTTGTTCCGTGAAACTACCATCCTAATGTCATTTTGTAGTGAATCCCTCAGGATGAACTCTGTTTATAAATCCTTTATACATGCATTTCAAAAATAAGTATGATTTTTTTCTCCATGACCTGCTAAATTAAGGAAAGAGACACAATTTCAAATCCTATTAACCAATGTTTGCAAACTGGAATGTGAACTGAAGCTATGGATCACTGCCACTGGGAATGAAGAATGAAAAATCTTAAGAAAGGGAAAGATACAATTAACAGCAAAATAAGTTCATATCTACTTTGGTAATAGGAATTAATATGGGTTATTAATCTTAGTTGCAAATTCTGACACACTCAAGGTATCTGCTTATTTCATCATTGCCTTTTTTGGTACTAAGACAAACGCTGGTTAAAAATATGTATCTGTCTAACTTCGTATTCAGGTTAGATTAATATAACACCCTTCAAGTTATTCTTCTTTGATCAGTTTTGAAATACTCTTGGCAAAACAAAGAGCTGGAAAGAGAACTTCCTGAACTGAAGAAAATACAGATCTCATAAAAAGTTGCTATTTATTAAAACTTTTTAAATCATACATAGCTAAATGGGTTATCTTAATTTAACAATATTACTTGTTCATGATAGCTAACAACAGTGTACATTCCAAGCCTAAGAAACTCAAGTAATCTGGAATATCTTTGTTTTCACATGTTATAATATAAAATAATTATGTTTCTATTCTTCTCGTAAGGACAATGTTAAAATAAACTTAACAGACTAATTCATTTACATTTTAAAAATGCCAGTTTTCTTAAACTTGAAGAGTTTGCTGTTAACAACTGGGGTCCAAAATCCAAATGAACAAATTGTTTAACATGGAACTAGCAGTTCCACATTAATAGATCCTGGATGACAGTATGAAACTGGGACATTATTGATTACAGTTCCAATGAGATGTGCTAGCTTTAATAAAGCCTACAAGCAACATGTGCAGGCAAGCCAGATTCAAAACTGAAACATTATCTAAACAGAGTTGATTTCAAATGTTTCAAATGTAAATAACCCACCGGGTGGTCTTTGAGACTGTCAGCAGTCATTATTTTCTGTAGCATAAACAGGGCTGTCAGCTGGGATTTCTGTCACAGAGATAAAAAAGTCATTCTTCCCTTGCAAATCCCAGGCTGTTTTTAAAGCAAGTCGTGTACCTCCAAGATAGATGGAGAGTTCCTTTCTGGATTTTAGTGAGAGTATCTTGTAAGCTGCCGTGAAAACCAGAAAAGGTGTCTGAACAGTGTAGTCTAGGAGGTAAGTAAAGGTTAATGGAGTCAGCAGAATAATAAGCCTTAAAATTCTGACATGTCTAAATAAATGCATAATTTCCATAGATTCTGTATGTTTGTTTTTCAAAGTTTTCTGCAGGTAGCAAAAGCTAACCCAAAAATCATAGATGTTAATAGATGAAAAACATGTAACCTTGGATGAAAAAATCATTGTACATTAGAGACTACTGCTTCAATTAAGCATAGAAACATGATCAGTTTAAGTGATCTAAAGTATTAGTTGATCACAAGGATTTATATAATGCCTGTAGGATTTAAGTCAACTAACCTGATTCAGATATTTCAGAAGAGTGTTACAGCACTGTCTGCCTCTACTTAGTTCAATGGCAGCTGAGCAATTAAAACATCGTAACAAATCTGGTCTGACATCTCTTAGCACAAAATTAATTATGTAGCACTATCTTCTATATCAGCAGTCACACCTTTATCTGATAGCCACTGAAATCCACAAGAGCATTGCCATCGGCTTCAGTGGAAAGATGATTTTTGGACAGTGTAACACATCAGAGTTTATTTCCAAAATTGTTGAAGATTTTTCCAACTGATTTCCTGGAAGAAAGTAAAATTTCCGGGTCCCTCTCAAGACCATTTTCACACTTCCTCCTGGAAGTGGGTCATCAGTGCCTGCTTTCTGTAATGGTGCTGTGCTCTGCTCAAAAACTAGAGAACTTCACTCTTTACTGAACCACAAAGATCTTTTCTTATTATGCAAGTACTTTCTTGTGCCTGGGGAACTGAATATAGATTTTACCTTCCATGATAGAATCGTTCTTTGCAACCCGTATTTTTACTTGCTTACATGGTGCGGTAAGTCGAGTCAACAGAAAGCATGGACAGTGTGGATAATCCCTCCAGGTGCCTTGGCTTCTCCATATGTATTATGTACTTTAGTAATTTTTGGAAGAAGGAAAGAAAAGGGAATTCTTCCTCTGGAATGTTACTTGAAACCTAAAAATCTAAGGAAACAATGTGTGATAAATGAAAGCTTTTGAAAGCAACCAGGGTTCCATGGTGAATCTGAATTCTTATCCTTTTCTAGCAAGGAATATCATCACATTTTAATCTGAATTAATGAACTGAATCCCATGGTTGCACTTTGTTGCTTCCAGATGACATGAAAAGATAAACTCAACTGTAGTTTACACAGAAAAAAATATCCCTTCATTTAAGAATCCATGACCAGTCATGCGAAATTGACTTGCTTCAAACAGTCCCTTATTATTCAGAGATACATGCAGAAAAGGGTTAAAATATCAAGAAATATTTAGTGCTCTCTCCTCCCTAAATCTTTATTCTTTGCTTGTATGTCCTGCAAAGTCCTTGAGTAGTGTTGCCTGTGTGCTTGTGAGATTGTCTGGTTTCAGTTTTTCCTTTCTCCCTTCTTTCAGTGCACTCCCCATGTCCTCTCAAGCAGCCACCAAGTGTTCACTTCACCCTTCCCCAGGGGATTTTGTACAGTCTTCTTGAGCCTTGTGTTCTTATCTTGGAGAAACACCTGTATAACATGGCTGACATCCTGAAAAAACATCTTCCCTTTAAAACCAAGTACTTGTATTTAACTCTCTAAAGTTGTCTATAGTTGTCTTTATCTTTTTCTCGCTACAAAACCTTTCAATTTGCATAATTGTGTAAAATACTGTGAGCATCCCACTACCTTCTACTGCTAAAGGGAATTTGGTGACTAACTCCTTCTGAGATGAATGAATTATATAAACATAAAGTATTACGGGAATATTACATATTTTTCTTTTGTGTCGGAATTAACTTTATTTGAAACGATGGTGTATTTTAAACAGATTTTTAGTTCAGCAGGTGAGGCCAGCAGATACTCTGAGCACCTGAGCTAGATGTGTCTTCATCCCACATATGCCTCAGGAGGTGCAAAACTTTCCCCGTATTACATTTTACTAAGCACCACCCCGGACAAACAGCTATACACACCACATGAAGACCTACATAAAAGAAATGATGGCAGCAAGGGACTGTCCTTGCATGAGTACTGAGGAGTGTATGGAGGCCAGTCTCCCAGTTTCTGGGTGCTGAAAGGGGAATGTGCTCTTCTTGAAATATGGAATCCTCTACTCCTTTAAATAACAGTTGTGGATTTTGTTTTTGCCAAAAGTAATTTTTTCAACAGAATGAAATTTTCCACAAAACACTCCTTTCCACAACAATTGCCCATTTTAAAACTCTTTGAAACAGGAAGTACTTAGACTGACAAAAATAATTTTTTCTTCAAGTGTTTTTCAGGTGTTCCAGCCTTTTGAGACTTTCTTTCTACTGTTCCCCACAGTTTTTTCACCCTACAGTGTTTCAGTAATTTTCATACATATTGCCCTTAGGCTTGTGTTTGTGCATTTCATGGCCTTTCAAAGAAAACAACTACTGAAATAAAAAGGGATTGAAATCCCTGCAGTAGAATTGTGCATCAGAGATATCATAAGCTGTAAATGGGTGCTTTATAATCATAGTATTTCCCTTTTTCCTTCATCTGGCATTATTTTTCTTACACTAACAATACATCAATCTAGTAATAGTCTGTAGTAAAGAAAATGCACTGACATGTCAGATTTGAGTGTTAAAGGAAAACACACGGAAGCCACCTGAAACTATGATTGCAGAGAAAGAAGATTTCTTTCAAATCCTGTTCTTCAGTATCTCTTTATAAATACTCATGACATTTTTTATATTAATGCCAAAAGGCTTTACTGTATCAGTCAGTAATAAAGTGGAGGGACTGGGTAAGCTGGGGGTAGATTCTGTGTAGAGGTTCAGTGAGTGCCTCTGCACGCCTGTGTATCCATATGTGGTCTTTGGCGAAGAAGTAATGCTGGAGTGAACCTCTTTGATTGGATTATATTGTGTCTTGCCCTTTCCACCATTATTATATTATTAGCTGGTGTTTATTTTCATAACTGTGCTTTTACTACAGCTGTAAAAAAAAAAAAAAAAGAGCCTTCTTTGA
>VYZQ01028806.1:38753-58908 GCA_013400655.1 Mystacornis crossleyi
AGCCTTCTTTGAAGTTCAGGATTATATTGTGCTGGGAATATTACTTAAAAATTGGCTAAAATACAGCAGTGGAGGGAGGGGGCTGAGCATGGGAATTTTAAGGCTGAGTGGAGCAAAAGCCATAGAAGTTTTGAATCCCTGGTCTTGTGACCTTTAATAATATAGCTTTGTTACTCTTCACTCCACAAACAGCACTGCTGATTTACTTGCATGAATAAGATTTAAAGGATCAAAACTATAACTTGACACTGGTGGACTTATTGGCATAGTTTGGTTTAGTCTACTGTAAGATCTAATTTTGCTCTGATTCAGAAGAGAAAAATTAGAAGAGCAAACTCCCTACATAGTCACTGGAGAGAGGTAAGTGCTTGCAGGGGGGCCACTTAGGCAGTGTCAGTAAAATGGCTAAAGCAGACAGCATAGATAACACGCTTCTGAAATATAACTGTACCATGTGGTTCTTGGAAAGCGAGACAGACACTTTGGGTGCATGTTAAGATTAGTCAAAGAAAGATAAACTTATGGTGGAGTTCTTGCTACTTTCATTTGGAATGTTAATAGCTCAAATTAAACAGTGTAGAGTACTCCAAATACCAGAGCAATGAAAAAGTTTACAGCAATGATATCAACATTTGGAGGGTCCATATTTTTTCAAGGTCTGTTCACTTCCCATGACTTTCAACATATTTGTACATTGCCAAATATAACTCAGGGTACAGATATGATGTAGGCCTGATTTAACTTGAGTGCCTGGGTATAATTTCTTCACCAGTGGTACCCCATGAAACCAAAACAGACCCAAATCAATAATGTTGCTTTCTATTGTAAAAGTCTATTTTGTCCCTGAATATGAAACAAACTCCCAGATTTGTATACTGAGAAGGAGGCCAAGGAGTGAACCAGCAGAGAAGAATTCTCCCAGTGAGTAAGAACAAAGTGATTTTTTAAGATCAATATAAAAGTGTAAGTAACCCTTGCTAAAATTATGCCTTCTCTAGACAAACATAGTAAGTTTTTTCTCACTCATAACCGTGTATTTTATACTCATAAATTCAGATGTTATATGCAGCTGTCACGGTAGGGATGTGGCATGGAATTAAGCATCATCTCATTAAAAAGGAAGATGAATTTTTGGTTTCACCTTTTTGAGAACAGAAGTTATCAAGGACCAGGCTCCTAGGCTGGGAAAATGGCGAAGCAGCAGACAGAGAAAAGAAGCTGGGCATTTGTATCCATCCAGCTCCCATCTGCCACTTGCTGGATGTCATTTCTTGGTTGAGCCAGCCTTGCCACTTACTTTTCTACATGCAAGGTGAGGAACACCCTGAATTTAAAACACTTCAAGGACTAATAAATGGAAGGAACTGAACATGACCAGGTTTGAGAGAAGGAAGTCTATTTCTAAACCACTCCTTTTAGATTCTCTGTGTTGGTACCTTGGCAGCCTGCTCAATTTACTGCTTATGAACAATGGTTTGGGACTAGTCCCTTACTTAATGGGACAGCACGGCAACGGGCTGAGCTCCCTGTGGTCTCTATGGGGTTAAAGAAAGTAAAAGCAAATTATTTGTAATATTGGTATGTGCCCACACAATAAATGAAGCTTTATCCTAAAGACTTGCTGTCTTGGATCAACCCCAGCTGTCCTGGGCAACTACCACTCCAAAAGCAAACCTTTGACCCCTTTATATTTTCACAATTACATGTATGTTATCAAAAAGAAGTAAGAACGTGGGAAAGGGGAGAAAAAAAAGGGTTAAAAATAAGCATCCTTACTGTGGGAACATGGTGGGGGAAGAGTGGTAAATGCAGCAGCTCTCCCTCACATCAGAGTGGAATTCTGTGCAAGGTTCTGTTGCTTATGTGCCATTTTTTTTCAGAAAGGCACTGTTGCCTAAGCACCTGCCTGACTTACACTAAAGCAAACAGACAGCAACTAGATCTCTACTAGAGACAGTAAAAATGGCCACAGTTTGTGCTTACTAGGTCCAAAGCCAACAAGAGACCAGGCCAAGAAAATGCACCTTCTTCTTTGGCAAGTTTGGGTGCTGGCTGTTTGCTGGTGAGAGTACACAGATACTACATATCCTATCTAATTTGAAACATCTAGGGAAAGAAATATCACATGAATGATAAATACAGAATTGAAGGTTCTTGTTGCCAATAAAAGAAAATGCAAGAAAAAAGGCTCATTTTTACTGCTTTTCCATTGTGGTCCTTTAGTAAATGCTAAAATGAAAACAAAACAAAAAGGAAACCACATTAAAATACCTTATATGCTAAAAAGGTTTGATCCGGTTGCTCTTGAAATCGATAGGAATTAACTTTAGAGAGTTTTATATTGAATGTCTAAGGACATTCTTCTCTTAAGAAATTAGCTGCCTCATTGAACATATTTGAAGAGTTTAGAATAAAGTAAAGGGCATTTAAATTACAGAGCTACTGGGTAATGTGTCAACAGCCATAGTGTTACAGCAGCCACAGCCCCAAGGAAATCACAGATTAAAAGAAACCATCGATATCAGCAAGAATAGCAATGGGCTCTGTATTAGCTCAAGAGTATCTGTGTTTGCCATCGTTTTATTTTGGGGGGGTTTTTTCCTAAAACTTTGTACCTTCTAAGTGAAATTAATATCCTTGGGACAGGAGGAGAAGTTGACCAAAGCTTGTTCGTAAGTGTTTGTGAGACATACAAGTTATTACTGCCCAACTAGTTTCTCATGCATATAGAGTGGGAAGAGTCAAAGCCCAGGTCGTGTTGGACACAGAGAAAGGAGCAAGGGCTAGGTCACTCCTGGAAGAAGATCTTGTGATTCCAGAAAAATACAGAGAGTTAATAAATATCTAACAAGTTAACATGGTCTCATCAGTCTCCTTCAGTGAAGAAGAACTGCAGTGGCACTGCCAGACAACACTGGAATGTGTGAGAAAATGAGAGGTTAGACAAGTTAAGGAAGGGAAGGCATGAACTTGGGAAGAAGCTGTAGAAGAGAGCCTGAAAAAAGGTTTATATCAGAAGACTGGTACCACCAATTAATTAATCCAAATGTTTTGTGGTTCATACATCAGCCTCATTTTATTTTGGGAGTTAGCTTTAGCAGCTTTGGAGGAAGATGGCAGAAGAACTGAACAATCCATTTGCTCCCATAAACTAAGGATTAATGGAAGAGATGTCTGTTGTTCTTTTGAGTTCCAACTTATATTAAACATCCTTTTATTTCTCCATATCCTCTTCATATAAACCCAAAAGCCTAAAATTGGCACAGCACAAACATTAGTGAGGCCCCCCGCAAAAGGGTTGCGCAGAAACTTGTGAAGTGTTGTTCTGTGAAGCCAGAAATACAGTTAAAACTTGAAAGCCCTCTCAAGAAAAACGCTGTCACAGGCAAAGCTGTTGGTAATTTTTTGGTAGCAGAACTTTCCCTGCTGTGGATTGTTAAGAGCCACCCCGAGTGCCGGGCCGGGTGAGCCCGCAGCAGGAATAGCAGCAGCAGCAGTCGGAAGCGTTCTGCAGTGAGCAGCAATGGACCATGCAAAACTCAATGAAGCAGTTCTCCTTTTAGCCTCTGCACACCTATCCCCAATGCACGTGATTTCCAAAATCCACCAGAAACAAGTAAAAACACCTATTTCTTTGCATTCGCTGTCTGGAATTTTTGTTATCCCCCTTGCTTTTGGGCATCAACTCAGCAGAATCAAAGAAATATACACTTTTTAGCTCAATACAAAATCCAGTACACAGGCAAGAAAGGGAAAAAGATTGTCACTGATACTTTTCTTCTTAGATATTTGTGTGGTACATCACTACTGTGATACAGGGGCCACACGGAGCTACGCAGATTTTTTTGCCAAGGACCGCAAAGAATATCTTGACATCTCAAGTGATTCTATAAATACAGAAAATCCACATAATTCATTTATTTTCATGACTTGGTTGGTCCTTTCTGCAAGTTTCTGTGAGGTTCAAATTCTAACATTAGTATGAGTTCCACATATTTTAATATGCTTTTGTATTTTTATGTTTACTTGATCATTAAGTGAGCATCTGTACTTCATATTACGGAATAAAATTTACTGAGGAAATAATATACAGTAGGGAGAGTATTCAGGAAAAAAGTACATTTTGAGTATAGTTTGGCTGACATTCAAAAATGCAGAACTCTGATGGCTCAGTCCATTTCAGTGGGTGTCTTGCTCTCAAACAGGCTAAATTTTGTCAGTGGCAGCAACTGAGCAATAGCTAACTTGGCTTTTGATAGATGGAGGTTCTTCTTACCCAATTGGGTTAATAAACGGTTTTGAAAACAATTTTTATCCACTTTTACATTGAAAAAAACTTATAATCATTGAAACTGAAAGTCTGAATTAAAAAAGAATCCAACACAGAGAGAAATAACTAAAGCAAGGTATTTTGCTGCCAGTAAAGTCAAAAGAGCTGATAACAGAAAAACCTAGACTAAATGTTACTTGATGAGGGCAGTGGCAATCTAAAATTCACAGTCTGATGCTCTATTGGTGAAAGATCTATAGATATATTCCATTTTTATTGAGAAATACATATAAGATTTTAAAGTCACTGGAGTTCAATAAAAGTTTACACTTAATGGGGAATTAGGTTTCTTTGCTGAACTAGGGGCAAAAGTGAATAGTTTAAACCCGCCCCCCCTCCTGTTTTTAGTCTTGCAGTTTTTCAATTGCTAATTAATATGACTTGTCAAATTTAAAAAAAAAAACAACTTATTAATTGAAAGTATAAATAAGTGCAACAGATGAAATGTCAATATTAAAACCAAGAAATTATTACTTACTTCCCCATTTCTCCTTTTAGTTTTTGAAATAGCAGTCCCCACAGACTTTAAAACGGAAGGACAAGGACATTTTAGGAGAGTGCATAAGGAGTAAAAGTAAGGAATTTACTAGAAAAAACTGACCTTGAGCCAGATTTTCAGAATGACAGGCTGATAAAATTAAGGGACCAGATGGCCAAGAATTTTGAAGATAGAACAGAAAAAGTCCTCAGCCTTTGTTTTAAGCACTTTTAGACATTTCCTTTGCCATTATATTACCGACCTAAAGAAAATACTGAGTTCCCTCGATTCCTAATTTCTGTAATGGGGGGTTTTATAGAAGAACAGTGTCATCATACACAGTTGGTAATCATTTCAAGGAGAGAAGGTAACTTAACAGATTACTTTTCATAGCATTTTTTCTGCAGATCTAGGAACTACTAGGTTCACTGCTGAAAGATTTGAGGTGAAATTGTGGCCAATGGGAATTTTGCCATCAACTCCTAAAGATTCAAATTTCATCCTAGATCTTATTTGTTTAGCAAGAAAGCGCTTGTTTTTCTATTCTTTTTTTGTGCACAAACTGTCAGCAATGCATGAAACAAACCATCCCAGTTTCCAGAGTGCCTTTCAAAAGCCGGGTGATTGCCAAAATTGCAAATCCAATTTGTTCACAGACTGACCAGTGTGTGATCATTCCAATTATATTTGGCACATGTCAAGTGGAAGAATCAAACCTCCCTCTTTTTGGATCACTTATAAACACTTCAAAAAATAAACTCCCAATATAATTAGCTGCTGAAATGCTTGGCAAATTGCCCTTAAAAAATCCCTGTCAGAAAATACACCCCCTTGATTCTTCCCGAGCATGTTCTTCAATAAGAGACTCAGATCCTGTCCCCTGCACCCGCACTGATTAGTGTAATCCTCCTGACTGCCTGTGGGTACCCCCAAAAACTAGTTTTCCCACAACTGAGGTCCAGGAACTGTGTTACATGAGAGCTGGATGATGTGGCAAGATCCCCCCCTCCCAGCTCCCCTTAAGCACAAGCTGCTGCTAAGCCCCTGTGCAAGCGGAACGTCTGCAGCAGAGCTCACGGGTGCCCTTGCCCTTCAAACACTCTGCTGCTGGTACATGTTAAGGGTTTTTTTGCAATGCATCAGTGAGAACACATTATCCTGTCAAGCTGTCTGAAACCCTGTGCAGGAGCTACCTTTTCCAGCAAGAATCTGCCTTAACTCTTAAAAACAGTTTGCATAATCCTGCCAAAAAGCAAAGCAGAATTCAGTGAGCATTCATTTTTGCTGCTATCTTGAAACACGAGAGCTTTTCCTCTTATTTCTTTATGGGGTTTTTTTGGTCTTCCTTTCCAATGACTGTCATGAGAATCACTTCAAAACACTCAGAAGCTGAGAAAAATAAAAATTCAGTGCTGAAGAAGGAAAGCACAACAGCAGGTAAATGTATCATGGAACTTGAGCTTATTCAGCAAAACTAAATTTTTGAGAACAGTCTGGCAAGAAAGAAAACATGCATTTGGACTCTTCAAAGTCATAAACTTTTCCATAAGAACACTGGGGACCTCCCAATGCCTAATCTTTAAAATATGTTACTTCTGGAGATAATTCTATCTCTACTCCCTGCTGTTTATAGCAAAGTTTGTGAGCACCCATTTTGGTGTGGGAAGACCATCAGCTAAAATATTAAATCAGCCCCATCTCACAACCAGTATCTGTAAAATAAAAAAGCACTTTTCAGCTCCATAGATACCTGCTCAAAGCAACACCTCATATTTCCTGATGAAGTATTTCCTGATGATTGCTTTCCATTTTCCCCATCTTCTTCATCTCAGTTCAGTTCTCATGTAGGACATGACCAAAGGCGTGTTTTAGACAAGTCCGGATGGTTTGGATCTGGTTCATACCCCTTATCCAGGAATAGCTTAGCAAAAAAGTTGCCAGATAAGCCTTGCAGAATCCATATTTGGTAAGTATTGTTGCATTGCTTACACATCTCTACTTAAGTTTTTCTTCAAAATTGTTCAGAAATCATGAATAGTGACAAATGGCTCAGGAGATGCCTGCCTTATATTTTTCTTTCATTAAATATAGCTCGGAAGTTTATTATTCTCTAGTCAAAAGCTACAACAGTCAATGTGATGGGTGTATTTTTAATGGTTTCTACCAGACTTCTACCTCTGTGTGCCAATTCTCTCAGTGTTCTGAGATCATCTTATCCCTCTGGCTGAACTGTGGTGGACTATTTAAGACTCTCTGCCATCTTGTAGTCAGTAATGTTCTTACTGTTTTCTACCATAACTTCCCATTGAAAGATGATGAGCCACTTCATTTTAAGAGAAGAATTTATGTTCACATACACCATCTCATGAAATTCTGCGAGATTGCTGCCAAAAGACTGCGTTTTTGGGAGAAAAATAGTTGTACTTGGAAGGATATGTAAACCCTAACACAAATATTATGAAAATAGTGTTCAGACAGGTAAACGTGATACCTAGTAAGATATTGGATCTTCCTTACCCTTTTTTGTTTAAGGAAAACAATTACTTCTAAGAGAACAGAATTAAGACTTACTATTAACATCTTCTAGATGATCTGGTTTTGTGTTGTGTTTCTGCTTTTTAAGGCACTGCAGCAATCCCTACTTTTACGTATGGTGTTGGGACCTTCTGCCTCTTCTTTACAAATGTGTATTTCTGGATGTCTATGAATCAGCCACTCAAGACTGTTCCAGACAGATACTTGGCTTCAAGACTCTCAGTTCAGAGAAGAATGGTTTTCTTTTCTTCCTGTACTGACAAAAGTAGATGTGATAGTGTGTAAGCCACACCACTGGAATGCAGTAAGTAAACAAATATTTTAAGGACATTTTAGCAGCCTCAGCCAGTTTATTTACCTAGCTCTAACTCAAATGAGCTCTGTTTAAAGTTCAGACAGTCAACAGCACCCTAAGTACTTGCATCCTGCCCCCTCAACAAGAACAAGGAATGTGAACAAAGAGCATCCTAACATTTCGGAGTATGCAGGAACAACGGACACGAAGAAGCACCAAAGCATCAGGACTGCATTTTCAATCTCGTATCACATGCTTGAATCCCGCATATTTCTGGAGAGGATTTGCTAACAGCTCCTGAGGCACGGGGGCACTGTCCCCAGAACATGAGGTTATGGGCAGGGAGACCCAAACCTTCCCATACCAGAATGAAAACTGTGGTAATGCTCTATTGCTGTTCCATTCTTGGTAATTTTTATAACTGGAAGGAAATGCAGGCGACAAAGAAAGAAGATAATGGACCCAGTATTACAGAAATTCCCCACAGTTTTCTCCTTTCAGAGGCCTGAGGCTCCAACACTACATTTTATGCCATGAAATTCTCTTATTACTATTCCTCAGCTGCTGGGGAGTATCTTTCCTCCAAGCCCCTCCTGGGGTCAGTGCTATGAATATTGCCTCCAGCACAGCAAGCTGAGGCAGGCAGCAGCCATGGATGGCATTTGTCTTGGAAAATGTTTAGTTATGTGAACATCAGCTTTTTTAATCTGATTCATAGCCTGAATAAAGGTTACAAGTTTTAAGGCTGGTATGCACCGCATTCAACATGAGATTGTAGCCTTATCAGCTCTTTTATTTAATCTGAAGAGAGTCAAGTTACAAGGACCTTAACAAGTCTTTAGAATACTGCATCCAATTGAATTTCCCCCCCCCTCTTTCTCCTCATTCCATGTTCCTTTCCAGCAGATATGAGAAGTGCAGTTTTTAGAGAGGCAACGAAGGAAAACAAATATTTATGTATCAGTTGTTCCTCCAGGGCCACATGACATTGATTGCTTTAATCAGTGACAGAAGGAAAACACTCTCTGCTATCAATGACTGAGTTAATCAGGAGTCTCAAAAGAAAAGTTTATTGTAAAAATGCAAAAATGTTCAACCCTCATCCCTTCCTCCTTGTACCTTCAATACTGAACCAGAGTCCTCCAGATTTGCTTGGGCTTGTGTCTGAGGCATCCAAGACCCGTCCATGGCCTCACAAGGAAATTAACATATCTAGAGGACAGTTTTAGTGGTCTCACAGCATCTCAAGCCGTTAGGTTCTTAATTCAGTTGATACCCTAAAATTAAGGAGAATTAGTCGAGACCACAGTTTAATGTGAGTAAACGAGTGAAAAAGACCGAAAAATCTCTTTAGTGCAGGCATGGGTAAATAAAAGGCATCGACTTCTTAAAAATTATGGTGTTTGCACCACAAGGAAGATTTTCTGATGTGATGAACAAGCAAGTGGGCAGTGTTTGTGTCAGAAGTTCATATGAAAAAATGCTACGTAAGTTAGGTTGGGATTTTTACCCTCTGAGAAACTCTACTTTTTAAAATATAAGAAAAGTCTGTAATTTTCTTATATATCTTGGTTTCCATTTCTCTCAAATTTTACATAGATCCCTAGCGCTGTTTAGTGGAAAAAGAAAAGAGAAAGATTTGGTTATTTAAACAGGTGCCCAGTCTCTATCGGATATACACATTATGTTGAGTTTACCAAATGGCCAAGAAGTCATTGTAGCTAAAACTGTTGACCAAAAGGGTTACAAAGAGGCTTTTCCTCTTTAAAAAAAAAAAAAAAAAAAAAAAAAAAAAAAAAAGATAATTTCTGGGATTGTCTTAGATCAAGGTTTGTTTTTAATTACATTAGTTATTTTATTCTCTAACAACAAGCCAAATGTGTAAGGACAGATCCAAGTTCCTTCTGTGTCCTCTTTGCGACGCCTCAATGCTGTAGTGAGCCGCTGATGATCCTGACAACACCTGCCAAAGGCTGCCATCCATTTCTTTTTCTCCAAGGTGCCTAAGGCTACGGTGACCTGTGTGAAGAAGAGGAGGGATTGAATGGCTGGAGATGGCACTCAGCTGCAGCAAACCCTCCAGGGCTGGGCTGCAGAGACAGTGCAGTGTAACACCAGTGGCTGCCGGCCGGTGCAACTTCCCCACATCTGCCTGAGCTCTTTGTGCACTGAGGGCCAGAGGTAAAGGGAGCGCATAAAGCTGGAGCTACATCTGTGTGGGGTGAAATATTTAATTGCCTCAGTTTAAGATGTAGGGGCTGACTATGAGAGGTATTTAACACAGGCACTCTTCAGACACTGATATCTATTTTTGGCTGTGGTAGAGATGGTGCACAATGGATTCCACTGGACAAGACTATCAGATGGATCTAAACAGCAAAAAAAAATTTTTTTAGAAGGTCATCACAAGGAAAGAAGCAATTTTTACCCCACTGTACCACACCTGAAACATCTTTCAGAGCTTTAGTGACCGCCAACACAGCGTGTCAGCCTCTGAGAGCAAGTTTCTCTGTTGGGCTTCTGCTGCTGCTAAGAATGTAAGTTATTTATGAGGAGAAGGTCATGTACCCGCATTTCAAGCTGTAAAGCAAGCCAGAAAACTCTCATGTAACTGTGCCAAAAGCCAAAGGAATTCAGTACATAGGCAAAATCACATTTCACTGTGCCTGTGTGAGAGAGAAGGACTGTAAGTTGGTGGCTGTATCTGAAAATATTTGCATTTGCTCTCTTTAGGACAAAACACTAAATATCTCATTCTCATTTGTTTTTTTGGTTGGTTGATTAGAAGGTTTTCTTGTTTGTTTCTTCAGGGGTTTTGTGTATTGTTACATCCCTAGCAGACTGGAGACATGGGAAAGACAAAACCTGTAGGAAAATATACAGTATTTGAGATGCAAAATGATGCCTGTTAAGTGCTAAAATCAGTCAACACCACTCTGCCGCCATCACAGTAACTGTCCCTTGCCAACAGAGCTAAAGAAAAGTATAGACTGTTCTCTTCTAGGTCCTCTTCTAAATGTACCGTGCCTCATCCTGGCCTCAGGTAGAGAATAGTGCTATCAGGACAAACTAACCAAGCTGCAGAGAACAAGGTGAGCACACCCTCACTAACATGCATAAGGATCAGGTTAGCACTGGGAGAATCTTTTTCATAAAGTTTGAGCTCTGAGCCCTGTTCCCCTTTAAAAGCTGAACTTCAAAATTCATAATTCCACTTGTTTTATAGACAATAGAAAAGCTTCATTTTAAGCTTTCTCTTCCACAAATGTCTTTCTTTTTATTCCACTAGGACTATTGATCTTTGTCCTCTTCTAAATTGTTTACCACTCTACTCCTTTTTTTCAAATTGTCTTATTCATTAAAACAATTAAATTGAACTCAGAGCAGTTGTTCTGATCTCAGCCTTTCTTAGTCTGTTCTTGACCTTCCTTAACTTCACATTTGCTTCCTCTACCTCGGACACAAAGAAAGGTTATTTATCCCATATGCTATGTTTGTTTCACCTCTGCAGACACACAGCCAGGATCTTTACATCTTTTTGGAGGAATTCCATTATTTTAATAGTACATATAAACTGACCCTCTTAAAATATAAGAAAAGGAAATAATTAAGAAATATTTTCACAGAATAATAGAATCACAGAAGACTCCAGGCTGGAAAAGACCTTGAGAGTTCATCTGATCCCATCTTTCATGAAAAAGGAAACCTATATCTTAGTTCCTATAACACCTGAAGATTATAAAATAGTGAAAACAATGGGAATAATCTCGTAAACAGAACTGCCATTGAGTAGGCACAGTGATATTTGGTGTTTAAATCTGTCCTTTAGAAGTCTTTCCTTAGTGATGATCAAAGATCTGGTTGCATAGTCCACTAAATGAACCATCAGTCACCATCACTTTTTAAAGGAACGTTTGTCTTGTGTTTCTAAACTACTTGCTTCATGCAGCACAAAAACCTTTGGGCAAGTTGTTATCCTGGGGCTTGATGTCCTCTACTTGGTATTGCCTGTGCTTCCCTGTGAGTTCAGTCAGAAATCCCTAATGCTACTTTTTCTGTTGCTGATCATCAGTATTCTTGAAGAGGACAGAAAATAGAAGTGTATATGTTTAAAACTTTAACTTTTAAAACTTTAAAACTTTTATTTCTTTCTTTGGGACTATGGTTTTTTTTTTTTTTTGTGATAATCACCTCTTTAAGACATTTGTTTCTACTGATTTTGTTTTGCTAGTAATTTCCTAATTATGTTGAACTCTAACTATTTTGCCACTATTTTAAAAATTAGGAATTTTGTCTACGTGCATAATTAATAACTTGGTTTAGTGCTGACCTCTAAAATATAGGTAATGAAAGTTTATGGCTGTCCTAATAAAATTACCAGTTTTGAGATGGAAATATTTTCTTTTTTTTTGAAGAACACTTTTGATCAAACCAGGCCTTAATCAATTTAATTTGTTTCAAACTAGGTTTTATCACAAGGGCATTTTTCCAGTGGAATCAAATTTTAATTCATCAAAATGCATCAGTCTGGTATTCTAGGTGACATCTTACTGGAGCAACAATGTAAGAATGCGTCTTCCTGAGGGTGCAGATTTGTGCTGCCATCAGAGATGGTTTTCATGAGACCAACATCTGGAGCTGTGAGAGCAGCCTGGGGCAGGACTGACAGCCAACTTGTCCTTTTTCTGTTGGGACAACAGAA
Organism: Mystacornis crossleyi; assembly: GCA_013400655.1. NCBI lineage: Eukaryota > Metazoa > Chordata > Aves > Passeriformes > Timaliidae > Mystacornis > Mystacornis crossleyi. Next base: position 51,094 of record VYZQ01028806.1, read on the forward strand.
GTAGAACCTTCTGCCACAAGGCTTTTTCCATCTGATCTGAAACTGGAAGATTTGCCTAGGACCCAGGGGGCTGAATAAAGTTGATAACAAGTTAGGTCACTCACTTACATGCTCTGAGAATCACCTTAATGGTTAGAAGGATATTACAGAACCTCGGAGGAAATAAAGAATCTGTACAAGAGAGACTAGAAATCAAGCATTTTTCATGGAAAATGTCAGTGATGCTACAGCAGCAGGTTCTCTGGGTCAAACAGAGATCTGTGGCTGTAATAGGGCTTCCCTGTATTTTATCTGTTCCTGCTGTTATGGTGGCAAACATTTTTCCTCTAAAATCAAATAGAAAAGACATTCTTGTGACTGTTAACTTGTTATAAACAGTACAAATTATTGGCAGGATTTTCAAAAGCATTCTCTGTAAGTCTACCCATGACTTTCGAAATAAAAAATGCTTCCATCCCTGCCCCCCATTGACTTCAGTGAAGCTGCTTAAAAATCCTCTACTATTTTCAGGTTACTGTCATTATTCCGTGGATCTGAAGGTAAACTTATCTCCCATTGTCTTACTAGACTGAGACCATTCTATCCGCATCTTGAATCAATAATTTTCCCATCTTTTCCACACACGAAATAGTTCTGTTTTCTCTTTAGTTTCTCCATAAATCTTAAGATACTGTCAAAATGCAATGTGATTTATATTCATTGTACTTCATGTATGTCTCCCAAAGGTGCCAAAACAATAAACCCTGGATAATAGATAAGTTATTGCTGATAACTCAACCAAGAAATACATGACAACTGTGATAGCATGGTTTGTTCTTAGCAATTATTTGTATTCTCTGAGAGATGGAAACTATTGCAGAGCCTGGGAGCACAAAGCCTCTAATCCAGCTGATAGGAAGGGAAGATGGATTCACTAAACTGCTGGGCCACAGAGATTGCTCATCTCTTTGTCATTACGCTGGGGCAAAGGCAATTATTTCTGTTGAGCCTGGGCACAAGTTTCTCTCTGAAAGAACTGTAGATTGAGAGCATTTGATTTCTCCAGGGAAAAACATAATTTATCCTATTCATAAGCAAATAAGTAGGTTAGTAATTAACATGAGAAAAGCCTATATGAAACAGATGGCAGAAAGGTGAAGAGATGGAACCTCAAGTGACGACCAAACAGCAGGACAAGGGCACGTGGACTGGTGTCTGCAGCCTCATGCCCTTTCCACCCCCATTCAAGGTCAACCAGGAAAAAGCTGCTTTGCTCAGGATGGTGCAGGAGCCACGTCTGTGTGGAGCACGGGCTGGTGCAACATCCTCTCCCTCGGTGAGACTGTCAGTGGAGCAGCAGGACAACCAAGGGGGTGATGAGGCGTGGACCCGCGGTGTAAGCGCTGCTCAGCTGGGCGCTCCAGGGGTGGGCAGCATCGGCAGGCCTGCCTGGCGTGCACTGAAACCAGGGGCATCCCTGTGAAGACGTGCAACACGAAATTCAAAACAGAACAGGGTTATTTAATTAGCAATATGTTTGTAACAGCACAAATGGCTTCCTTGTCATAAGCACACGCAGTAAATGCTTTCCAGCAAACAGCAGAGTAACCATAGATCCAGAAACCTCAAGGAATGAAAGGCACAGGGATCCCTCCCAGCAGCATAGTGTTACAGGCAATATTCAAAAAACATATCTGAGTTTAAAAATAAAGCCAATAAACAAGTAAGCATGTCACACTCCACCACTCCTCAGTACATAATCTCTTACTGCGAAATGAGCTGTCAGCAGAGCTGGTTGAGGTTGCCATGCTGGAAATGTAAGTCAAAGTTCACCACCATGTTTTTTGGAGATCAAGGTACCAGCTTACACATCATCTCAGATGAACTCCTATGACAACCAGAGGAAAGGCTGTCCACAGCATATCCAAGTCATGTTCTGGAGGAGGCTCTTCTACAGCTGAGGTAGCTGAGAACCACTGTAATGTTCTGACATTCCTCAATAAATTGAGAAGGGGAATATATAGAAGAGGTCTAGTGCTCTTACAAAGAGCCTGCTCTGGGACCTTGGACTACAAGGTCCTTTTGTGCCCTTCTCTCTATTTAACTAGTAGACTTCCTAGCTAGAACAGCCTTGGGTACAGTTACCAGGGTTTGCAGGTGCTGGCAACACAATTACAGTGACAGTGCAAAGTGCCATAGCTCTGCTATGGCTCATGCTGCTGTTCAGTCCACCAAGCATGGACTTGTTTGTCTTTACAGCCCAGCTGGCTTCTTAGCGAAGTGATCCTGAGTTTGAATGAATCCTGTCATGGGAACTAAATCTCCAGAATATTTTTTGTGCAGAACAGTATGACCTCTTTGGTATCTGTTTTTTTCCCATTTATTTCTGTAACCCCAAGCAGGTTTGGTGGAAGAAAGGGAAGAATTTTTAGCAGAGTTGCTTTAGCTTGAACACACTTTGCCCTGTTCTCTTTGTCTCCCTCAGCAGCCTGTTTCAGGAAGGCACTGACAGCCCCCGGCACCTGTGGTGCCCATGCCCTGCTGCTCCTGCATTCCCGCACCAAGCACAGCTGGCATCCTGTTTCTCCAAGTCAGCAGTTGCTTCTTCACATGGCTGATGCCTAGAAATACCATCAGCAGGGACCTGAAAAGTAAATTGAATTAAAAGTAGCTTTCCTGACTCTCGAAAGTGAGATTGAAGGGAGAAATACTGCTTAAGAAATAACTGATGTTTAGTCACTTACAGTTGTTGAATGGGGGGTGGGAGGGGAAGATAAATTAATCAACAAGAATCTTGTTTCTTAACTAATAATACTGTAATTTAGTTCATAAGTTAACACAACCACACTGCTTGCACCCTCCTATATTTACTATGTACTGAGTAAACAAGTCTCCCCCTGGCCATGGGGCCTTGTGGAGGGGTGAGCACAAACTTTATATTCGGATGAAAACGTGCAATATTTAAGTAGCTCAGAATATTTCATTGAAAATATAAAGTCATGCCTCAGGATTTATCTGTTTCCACAGGTCATGACATTGCATTTCTCAGTCACTGTGAGGATGGAAATGTCTGTCTGCAGACTTCAACAGTGCCCACTGTAGCTGGAAGTGATGGTTTAGGGTTCAGACTCCCAGCTTCTGTTTGAAGGAGACACAAGGAGAGGATGCCGTTTCCAGGCAATGCAGTTCTCGAAGGCAGTCCCTAGATGTCACTAAACACCACGGCTGGTTTAAATATAAACCAAGACGTTTTACACCAGGCAAGTCCTTCTCATGCTACAGATATGGTGTATTTCTTCTTGCTAGAAAATAATGGCTTTCAAGAAAAAATATTTATACATTCAGTCCTTCAATTTCAGTGGTGAAATAATTCCATATTGAAAATAAGGAAACTTGGAGCATAATGAGCTGCTCAGGCATCAGTGCTAGGTTTGCTCCTGAGCTCCATCAGATGTGCCAGGTGGTTTGTGTCCCCTTTGGAGATTGACTTAGGGCCCATCCAGTAGGGATGGGCCCTAAGAGGAAAAACTCCTGTTCCTTTAGTCCTGCTGAAAATCCCTGTTTTCTCTTTCTTGTATGAAATTACCTTTCCACAGAAACTTGCCTATACCTCATGCCCATCTTTACTCTATCAAAGGCACTTGGTCCCGTAAGAGTCCCCTGGGCTGAGCGCAGTGTGGAGCAGCAGCCAGGACCACCAGCCATAGCCCTGCCCAGAAGCTGTGTTCAGTTGTAAATCTAGTCTGAATTTTGTCTTAGTTTCTTGGGGTGGTGACTGGGAGCTGGTCTGTTCTTCAGTTCTGTTCTCAGTTCAGGTGAGATCACACAGCCTGTTCAGTGCCGTGGCTGCCTGATGAGTATCACCATTATAATACAGTATTTCCTATGAGGACTCGCTGGGGGAGCTGGGGTTGTTCAGCCTGGAGAAGGGAAGGCTCCAGGCAGACCTTAGAGCAGCCTTTACGTACCTAAAGGGGGCTTACAAGAAAGCAGAGTACTGCCCCTCATAGCAAGAACTTCAGCTAAGATGCTGCCTTTGCCAAACAGAAGGCCTGTGGGGAAGACTTTCAGAGGTAGGTGTGACAGGTGATATTTTTGATCATCTGCCTTTATATTGCAATACTATAAACTCTGCTATATAAAAACTGGTATCATCTACACATTGATGTCTAGTATTTCCTTGGACTCCCAAAGCAGCCCTAAAAGCAGTGATTATTTTTTTTTTTGGCATGGACTGTTTTAGTCAAGTTTTAGTTTTAGTCAAGTTTTTTCCTTATAAAAATGAAAAATACTTGCAAACATTTGAACCCCTTCTAAGGAAAAGAGGTTCAATTTAAAATGGGAAGTGAGAACAGACTACATTTAAAGTAGGAAAGAAAAGCAGCAACAACAAAAAGTTCTCATAGGGTTTGTGCTTACAGAAGAGAGGCTGTAAACCAGAAACATGCTCCACCAGTAAATCCAGGTAGGTCTTGCTGTTGCTGCTACAGGCTTCCTCTTAGTCAAACAGCACTTCCTTCTCTGCCAGAAAAACACCTGAGTCTCAAGACTTATTTTCAATGTTAGGAAATCTGGGAACTTTCTTCAGAGTACAATAAATCATACCTGAACTGATATTGTCATGACTACTTCAGTGGTTTGTTCAGTCTACTGGAATGGCACATTTTTGGCTCCCTTTTAACTTGTCTTCCTTATCCCTCACTGGTAATTTGGCTACCTCTGCTTGTGCTGATTTAGCACTCCTGGAGCAAAGCTTTTAATTTTTCTCTGACAAGTTTGAGTCTATGCAGACAAAACTAGAGCAATTTAATGTATTTCTTGTATTATTTATGTATCAAATGGAAATAAAACAATACAGTAGACGTCTGGGAAGAAGCAGGCATGCGGTGAACCATAGGAAATCAAAGTTACTCCCTTCCATAGGTGTGGATTTACTGTAAATATCAGCAGTGCAAGAGTATGCACAAAGCATGACTCTGCTCTACTGCTCTTGTGCCATCATTACCTTTGGACACTGTAATTATTAAAAGTAGTGATTTTTGACCTGTAATAGAACTAAGAACTCAACCACAAAAGTGGACCCAGCTGCTCTAAGTGCTCTACAGAGGACAAAATGCCAGTTTCACCCAATAACCTTTGAAGCCTTCAAGGTCTCAGCACCACAGCTGCATATTCTGCTGCTGGTTACACTGGCAGGTCACCCACTTGTCCCTGGGGCAACACTCTGGAGGTGTCTAATGAGCAACAGGAAAAGTTTGAGGGTATTTGAGTCCTGGTCTGGTGGGATCTTCCGGCATCACAGGAGAAAGAAAGTGTTTAAAATACAAAGACCAGATAATTGAGACTATAATTTTTGGTTAAGTGAGGAAGGCTATGGAAACACATCACTAATGCATTAGAGATGACAATGTTGCAGTTACTGAGAGATGGTGGGAACCTGAATGAAAACTTGTCTGGCTGGCTGGACAGAAAATGTCTACTTTAACAGATGCAGATAGTCACAAGATTTCAGGGACAAGCTCGGTGTGAATATATGGATCCAAAGTAGTAGAAGAAAGTAAGTGTCATGGGCCTGAATGATAAGGAAGATGAGCTCCCAATCACGAAGGGAGAAGATGGAGGAATGCATATGCAGGGCAGTGTGTGGGTTGGGCTGCACTGATTTCAACATCTATGTATTCCCAGGAGATATGAAAAGACTTGAATTTTGAGTTTGGGCAGGCATGAAAGGCTCCAGAGCAGAGAAGTGAAATTCTCAAGTCTCCAACACACATTTATGTTAATGAGGGAGATTACTGGAAATTATTTGTGTGTACACAGTTTAAAAATGGGATTATGTGAGAAGCCTGAGATGCACTTGCCAACTGGTGATTGTTGGCAGCTCCTGGAGAGTGGTTTGAAAAGATCACCAGGTATTTGCAGTTGTCTGGCATGGTTACATCTGGTTCTCTGATAACAGCTAGTCACAGACACTTGAACAGAGGTGGAGGCTTCCTGCTCCTCCCCAGAACTTCTTAGTCTTCTACTTACTAAAAAACTTGTATTTATTTTGAGACACTGAACAAGTTCAGACCTTGTTCTTTTATTCTGTCTTATATTGTTGCTCTCCGGCACATAATTCAGGATGCAATGATTCGAGTATTTTGTCCCAGAGGTTTTCCTGGTCATACATGAAAAAATTGTATTCCAAATTTTAAACAGGCAGTACAATGAAAAAATAGAGAGTAATGCAGCAGAGTTGTGGCATATAAAATGCACATAATATCTGACAAAAAATATATGCAGTCAATTATTGAATAGTTATTTAATGAAAGGAAGCATAAAAGCAAGAAAAAAAATCCACAAAATTAAGGGTTATTTTAATAGAGTATTATTAAACAGAAAACATTCTCTCACCTAGGCAACCTTATGGGTTTTTGGTGTCTACAGATAAGAATAATCACATGAGCACAGCTACCAGGTCAGCACTCGACATACTTTTCATTGTCTTGAACACCAATATAAAATTACCTTAGTCTGTATAATGTAAGTGAAAATGATCAGGTAAATGAGTACAAAATGGGGAAATCGTACCTCTTGACTATACAGGAAACAGACAGGTTTTCTGGCTGCTCATAAAAAGCCCTGTGTCATTTCTGCCTCTGACTTACGGAGTTCCTGTGGCATCTCCTTTCCCATTATCCTAACAAAAGCTGTGATGGCAGAGAGTGCTTGCAGTGGTTGCCCATACAAGCCAAAGTTCTGCTCATGTTTTTAGCACATTGATTCCTATGTTACCTTATAGTAAACACTTCACTTAAGCATGCTCAGAGTGAGGTGAAGTACCACATACCTTGTGCTGTGGTATGTGTGAAAACCCACCCAGGACGAGGAGCTACTGTTAAACCTGAGTAGTATTTCAGGGAGGGATTTTGACATTTCAGCTGACTAAAGGAAGAAGCACAAGTCTGTGTTGTTACACACTTTGGCATTGCCTCCTTTCTGCCCTTCACCAAGAGCTCTGATGAGCATTTTTCAAAAAGCAATTTCCAAATTTCTGTGGCTTTGGGAATCATGCTACCTGTGAACTAAACATCCCATCTGGGGGACCTGTACCATCTGAGAAGTGTTTGTGTAAATCCTGGAGACAAATTTCAGGTCCTCAACTGAGGCAGAAATAACCAGCTCTACAAATGAAGCAATGTGTAGCAGTCCAGAAAAAGCAGAACGGAGCTTCAGCAACTCACAGGCCGAGACAGTGATGTCTTGCCATTGCAGGAGAAGCAAATTCCTGTCTGAACAAGAGATTCACCTCCAATGAACATTAAGGCCCCATGTAGAATTTTGAATGTTGCACTCAGAGATATGCCTTCCATGGAGATGGCTGAGAGAAAAAAAGTGAGAATGATGGAAAGTCTGGAAACTTCTGCCCTGTGGGTAAAAAAAAAGTGAAACACTTGAGATAAGACGATGCAAAAAAATTGATGTAAAGAAGAAGTGTCATCACTAGGTCAAAGCAGGGGATTCTGCCCCTCTGCTCTGCTCTTGTGAGACCCCACCTGGAGCACTGCATCCAGCTCTGGGGTCCCCAGCATAGAAGATGTAAGAACAATGTGGACCTGTTGGAGAAAGACCAGAGGAGGTTCTCAAAGATGATCACAGGGCTGGAGCACCTCTCCTATGTGGATAGGCTGAGACAGTTGGGGTTGTTCATCCTGGAGAAGAGAAGACTCTGAGAAGACCTTAGAGCACCTTCCAGAACCAAAAGGGTACTGGAGAGGGTACAAGACAGCTGGAGAGGGACTTCTCACAAGGACATGTAATGAATGGCTTCAAACTGAAAGAGAACAGGTTTAG
>VYZQ01028806.1:61739-74044 GCA_013400655.1 Mystacornis crossleyi
ACTGCAGATCCTCAGATCTAGACTGTCTTTTTATAGGCAAAATCAGCCATGCCACTTTGAGACTGCAGATGATCTGGGATCAAAGACACAACAATGTAGTGCCTTACACCTGATTACTACAGTGACAGATTTGATTTGTCTTTCAGTCCCAAATTCATCATGCAAAGGGCAACATCATAACAAAAATTTCATTAGGCAGCTTTATTTTTTCCGTATAACAAACTTCAAAGGAAAAGAGAATTTTGGGGAAAAAAATGTATGATATAAGGAAAAAAAAATACAACTCTGAATGAAAGGATACTATGGAGAACTGGGACATTCCTTAGCAGAAGTATTAAATGCCCGCAGCTGAAAATCACTCCACAGCCCTGAAAATCAGGCCGTTGTTATTTAACCAAAATGAGCCTTTTTCCACATATCATTTATCGGCACGAATCTATAATAAACTTACCAAAGAGTAACTAAGGGCGGAGTTTGACCTTAAGTATTTCTGTTGCAGTAATATCTTCTGCTTTTTGTGGAGAGGCTACTTCTCCCTTTGTGATATTAATGTTGACAAGAATCTCTGAGTCCCTAATTCCTAATGAGATTTACGATGGCACAGATTAATTTGAAAGGAGACCACCTTGGAGCATTGCCAAGAATGATTGAATTTTTCTGTTTGGCTTTGGGGAGCTGCTAACACCTTTTAGTTTCCCATTAGCACATTTCATGGGGTGGGGCACCTTAAGAATTGCTCAGTTCCTATCAAAATCTCCAGAGGAAAACAGCTCAAGTCTTTATGACCTTATAGGTAGAACATTCACACAGATTATGTGCAGTCCCCTGAATTCATGTAACAGAAGACTGATTGCAGCAGGTAATTAGATGACAAAAAATTTAAAACTGGCTCAGGACCTGCAACCCTTTTTATTCCACATTGTGCTTCAGCTAGAATGGCGATATGATATACATTGTGCCCTAGAGATTTTATTTTGTTTTTTTACTTACTTTTTTTTTTAACACGTGCCAGGCAGACAACTCCCACTGACTTACTCTTGATCAGTAACATGTAAAGTAGATGCCAGCTTAAAAACTTTGCCTTTTTTTTTTTTAAGGGGTGTATTTTTTTGCTTTGCAAGCAAATGGAATGGTTTGTTCCACCCCATAATTGCTGGTGTCTTTGTTCCCTACCATTTCATGCCTGTTGAACAACAAAGAGTCTGCCTTGCAGACAGTAAAAGGAAAGAAGGAAACCAAACTAAGACAAAAAACAAGATTAGAAGAAAATGAAATACAGGTAGTGTTTTTCCAGAGCATCTTCTTAAAATGAGTACTAGCTAGTGAATATGGGGCCATACAGTAACATAAATCCTGTCTTTCTCATCAGAACTGGCTTCTAGGAACAAATTATCTTCCATTTAGCTGTTTCATATTTCTACATTTGCAAATCAGAGGGATATATGAATATGGAAACAAAGGTGTTTTTTACATTCACACATTAGAATTTTATTGCCTGCATATATAGCAAATTCAGACAGTACCCATCCAAGGTTCATAACTATTGAAATTACACCAAAAGTGGCATTTAGACTTCTAATCTCCATCTGCTAAAATATATGCGTGATGCAAAATACTGATGAAATCTGAAGTGTAACAAAGGTGGAAAACCCTGTGGCCTTGGGGCCCAATTTCAGCCCATGATTTCATTTTGCAAGGCATGTGAGTACCTGCTTTTCATTTTTCATGTTATTATTGGATAAACAGTTGTGGTTAGCCTTTGGTCTAAAAACATTTTTGTTAAGCCTAGTCAGCAAGGACTAGTTTCCCCACCCTGAATATACACTATTCAAGTTATGTCTGGTTTTGGTATTCAGAAGTCCCACCAAAAATTGGAAAAGGGAGCTTTCCTATCACCCAGAAAGTATCTGTAATATATCTGATCAGTAGATACAAGAGAAGAGGTAAAAACTTAGAGCCAAAAGAGGAGTTAGAGACACATACTGTTGCAGAAATTGTTGAGATATTTTTCATCTTGCACCAGCCAGTTCAAAAGCTTTCCAAATGTCTTGTTTACCTTTAAACCTGGCACTTTGGAGGCAAATTTTCTTTAACACATATCAAATAGGAAGCGTATGCTGCATACAATATACCCTGAGCATAGTAATTACATTTTATGTCATTTAATGTTCCTGGTGGGCCAAATCACCTCTGCTGTAATTATATAGTACTCCGAGAATTTCGACCAAGGGTGAATTGTGTTCATTCACCTGATTTTATACACTGCAGGCAGTAGGTTATGCGTTCTAGTACTGTGGAGGGAGCTCTGTTAATCCAGACATGATCTGGTGATACTTAGATTACTTTTGGCCTAACTGCAGTTATGAAATCTGATGTTCAGTCAGTAGCTTTATCCTAACCAATGTTCTGACATGTGCAGTACATTTTCTGCTATGCAATGCATGTATCCAGTACAAGATAAGAAATCAGTTTTATATAACTTAGTTCTGGTCTGGTGGAACTTTCTACTACTCAGTCAGGTAAGCTTGGTTTTGTCCAAGTTTTTTTGACTTTTGCCAGCCCCCAAGTTTCAAAAGTCAAGCCATCCATCAAAAATAACATGTTCAATTTAACTAGTAGACTTCTATTAATCAGGAGGTTGTGGCAGTTTGTTTGTTTACTTTCTGCTATTTTTAGAGTGTATTTTAGTCATACTTTCTGGGTTTTTTTCTCCTAAGGCATGAGTCTTAAAAATTTCTGGGGTTTAATAAATGTTGAGTTGGTTTGGGGTTTTTTTCTATAATCCTATTACTTCCGTAGCTGAGGTGTGAGAAAGCTATCATGTATCAGAAAACCTAAGATAAAATTACAAGAGTTGTTACCTCTTTAACTGTATGTACAAATAGGGAGATAGGCTTGCCAGTCACCTCTGATTTGACTGATACGGACTTCACAGTCCTCCTAAAACCATATTCCAACTTGTCACCATACCTTGTTTCCAAAGGAATTGTTTAGTATGGTCGATCACCTGTAAAAGCCATATTTATTATGGGGGTAATTTGTAGCTCATCCTTGTTTTCCTGAGAGTGAACAGCAGAAAAAGTAATTCAGAATTTTTTCTCTACTCTCATGTTATTTCACCCACAGAACACAGTCTTACATTTCCCTATGGGCTTCTGGGTTTGAGTTAGCCAGCTATGAACATGTCAGTCTAAATTTTTCATTTTAAACTGTCCGGTTCTACCTGCACAGTTCATGCTGACATTAAAATTCTGAACTTTAAATATACTTCACACTTTCTGGTTTTACTTTTGAAAGTTCCTAAAAATATTTTGTGGGTTTTATTGGTACTTTTCCACATAGGTAGGAATTTACTTGAATAGGAATCACATTTGATAGGTGACTACTAAAACTAAAATTAAGGCTGAAAGATATAAATATATACTGTCCCTTTCATGTGGATTGCTTCCATTACAGATGTTCTTATGTCAATTATTTTTTTTAAGACAACTCCTGGATCCATCAGAAACTGTCCTGCTCCTTGGTTTTGATGAGTTTTATGGGGAGGTGCTGCCTATCTTTCATTCAGAGAAGGGAGGAATGTGCTGGGTCTGGGGTGCTGTGAAGAGATCCTTCTTCTGTGATAGCACTGTGGCTACCAAGACCCAGAGCTGCATAGCCCTGTAATGACTTAAAAGGAATTCAGATGCTGTTATTATGGTGGCCAGCTTCAAGCCACCTGCCAGCCTCAGAAAAAGAGATTCATGCTTGCATGATAATTAAACTATCTCATTGCTAAACCTATGATGACCCCAAAGGTAGAAAAAGGAGTGTAACATGTACCACCTTTAACCAGAGCAAAAAACAGGTTGTGGAAGAACTAACCTCAAGGTCATTGCAGCTTTACCTAACCAGCACATCCAAACACACTGCACTTTTCACCTCTAGCTTTACCCACTTCAGACTGTGAGTTTGCCTTAACATGAACATGCCTAAGCCTTGCAGCTAGGAGGCAAAGTGAGGTTGCTTTCTCTTCTCCAACAGAGACGGTGACGGAGGAGATAATTTCCTTTTGCACAAGGGAAGCAACAGCCTCCCAAATATTCAAACATTTATTATGTTCAGAACAAATGAATGGTGAAGGTCATCTAGGAGGTAGATGAGCCTAGTTCTGCCATGTTCTTCCTGAGAAGGCATGACAAGAAATGCATAAAGAATTCCAAGTTGAGGAGTGACATGATTAAATTCTCTGTTTCATTCTTTTCTAATAGCGCCAAATAAACATTGTGTCTTTGTAACCAAAGCTAAGGACTGGGCTGATGTCTCAGGAGAACAAGCCACAACAGCTCCAAAACTTCATTTTCTGAGCAGCAGCAGCTCATTTAGAATCCATCACTGTACATGTACAGTCGTGAATACTTTTTCCCATGTGAACTACTTTGCATTTAATGACATTGAATTTCATCTGTGATTTTGTCATTTAATATTGTGACCTCCTTCAGCAGCATTCTGCATTCAGTTTTAATTTTGAACACACTGAATAATTTCTTATCCACTGCAAAGCTTCACCTTACTAAAAATGCTGTTATTCCAGGCTGATTCTGAACATGTTGAACAGTACAAAATCCGCTGATTTTCAGAGGCTACTCCTAACAGCTGCAAAAAGCATTTCTTCTTATCCTTAGTCCAAAACCTGATCTTTCTTCTAGGCCAGTAAGAACCTAGTATGTCCAACAGTCAATTGAGAGGAATATCATCAAAATATTTTGAAAGCTGAGGATCAATTAATTTCTTACACAACGCGTATTTAAGCCTTTAAAAATGTGACTTCTATACGCTAGACACACAAAAAAAAAAATAAGAGAGTGGGGGCTAGAGGCAAGGGAGAGAAATGCTTCAGTGGTTTATACCTTTGCTTACTTCAGTGCTCCCTGTTAGGAGTACCTTGTCTCATAGTGACCCTTAAAACCTTTTATCCTTGCTGCCTCCTCTACTGTGCTAGAAACCTCTAATTTCATGCCGAATCCCAAGCTCCTAGCCCAACAACCAACACCTGAATTCCCTTACACCATGGCCTCCCGGGCCCTGCTCACATCTCTCCTTCCCAGGCCCCTCCTCCCACCTGCCCTAGTTGTCCTGGCTGGCTGAGTTTCTCCACCTTTTGCTCCCCAAAGACTGTCCCACTGCAGAACTTCCCCCTCCCACTTAAAGTGAGACAGGTAACCGCTTGGAAGATAGTTAAGATCAATTTGTGCTGAAAATTAAAGCCCCACAAGCCCCTGGCCACCAGCAGCCCCTCCAGGTGCAGTCAGCACCAGTGAGCTGCAGCCCTCACCACTGGCACCCTCCACTTCAGTGCAGCTGACCTGTGAGACCTGTGAGGTCTTTTCAGTGCCTCCCACGGTAGCTAAACATTGCTTTGAAGAACATTTACTCTTCGGTGCTGTGATAGTTGCAGCAGTTACAGTGCACATGCCTTGAGACGTGTTATCTCACAGCAGTTTCAATGAAACCAGGAGCTTAGATACGCCCTGTGCAAGGTATGTCCATTAGTATTAAGCTTTTAGGATGTATAGATTTCACCTTCATTACAGAGTTTGAAAATAGAAAAGGACTAAAATGTGATTTTAAGGGTGTCCTAGGTGTAAAGTTGCATTTAGATGCTCTGAATTAGCTCAACAGCATTCTGCACTGACTAGGCATGAAGATGCTCTGATGCATTTTACTGGTTTCTATTTTAGGTATTTATAGATGACTCTGCTCAGTTTTTATCTTACTGTAGAAGAGCCTCTTTTGCAGCAATACTTCTGTTATTCCTCAGAGTTTCATTTTGTCCTTTCTCGAACACCTTCATAAAAATAGTATTAAGAAAAAACAATTCCTCTCTGATGGCTAAGTTCAGTATAAAGCCTGAACTGATACCATATTTTTGCAGCTACATTTTAAAAATGAGACTCATCTGTGCATAATGGTACTGCTGATAGGACTTTCACTATTACGGTGGTAGAAAAGGCTGTTATGAGATAATGCGCATAAAATATTCTTCAGATAAATAAAAGATTAACTTCTCTATGTGGGACTCTGTAGAATACAGATAAATGAAATAATAAGAATGAACTGAACCTGAAGCACATTTTGTTCCTCCAACTTGCCTGATATAGGGAAAATACTACAGATCAAAAGAAAGGAGAATCAATAGGATTACTTTCAAGAGCATTGCAGTGTGTTTCTGATAATCCTCTCAAATAAATTAATTTTTCAACCAGACCTTGCCTCCCATTTTGTGCCATTAGCCATTCTGATCCAGTGCTGCTTGCCTTACTTGCAGGAGTACTCTACATATCCCTTTTAAATGATGCCCCAATGGATTAGCTGAACAATTTCCTATTGAGGGCAGTGAGTAACCACTGAGTGCTGAGGTAATATAATTTCAATGAATCAGTTCCATCTGAAATGTCATATAATGGTCAAACTAGATAATGGAAATGGAATCCAGCCACATCCCTTTTTTGAAATGGCAGTTTAATGTGAAATAAAAGCCATTCATCCTTTCCACTCCCTAAATCACATCAGCTGAAACAAAGCAGAAATTTTCAATGCTGAAATTGGGGTGAAGGCATAGATTTGGGGAAGTAGGTAGGTGACAGCAAGTTAGGTGGTGTGATATCTTATCCCTGAAGAGAGTATGGATTGATTCTCTCACTGATGTAGAGTTTGGGGACTGTTCAGCAGTCTAGAAAGTATCGGTCCCCATGTTTATTTAGTAGTTTGGTGGTTTTAACCATGACCACTGAATAAAAGTTTCCATCTCTGCCCTCCCTTTTTTGCTAGGGGTGGTGGGAAAATAAGCAGGGTCAAACCCACATCTCTGACCTCCAAAGGGAGCTCCCTAACTGTCTGGTTATGGTGTGAAAAACAGGGCTGAAGATGCTTTCTTCTCTTTTCAGTGAGGAGCACAAATTCCACAGGAGAGAGGAGAGAACTAGCAGAAGTTTCCCTAACCTAGGGCTGTGGTTAGGACAGCTTGGGAAGTGGTGGGTGCTGATGTGAGCCATTTCAGGTGTTGGAAAACATTAATGGTCCCCTCTTTGAGGGAAGCAGCCAGGTCATAAACTGCGACTGAAAGTGAGGTTATGACAGAAAAATTTGTGAGCCACAAAATTATATGAAAAAGAGGGCACATCACCTCTCCCCTTCATCCAAGTATTTGCCTAGGTGCCTAAATCTCTCAGTGTGGGGCCTGCCAAAGGAATTATATAGGAGAATATCTGCACTGGGAGATGGTCCAAAGACAGATGTGCAGCTGCAGAGATGGGACCGTTCAGGGCACTTGAAGAACTGTAGAAGAGTAATGAGTCCTCTGCAGGCGGCAGGGTCATTTCGGGTGTCATCAGGAATAGGCGCTTTTGAGTAGAGGGGAAGGATGGGAGAGGAGAGGAGATTTGTGATTCACATCTTGCAATTTAGGTATCTGAAAGCTGCCTAAGTGCTAATTTGGCTCCCAATCCAAGCTCTGCTCTGAATACCAATCATGTCTGAAAGCTTAACACTGTAGAGCGAGACCTGAGATGACAAGAAATGAGGTCTGTGGAGTCTGGAAGCCAGACCAGCATTTCAGGGCAGAAGACAGTGTTAGAGGTGCGGTGAATGAAGGCTTTGATGGTACTCAGAGGAGCAGGCATGAAGAATGTAGAAGAGGCTGCACTGTTGAGGTTGCGGTGCTCAAGCTGAGAATTCGTTTTGGCAGCAAAGGTAACTAGAAAGAAACACATTTTTCAAGCTGAGATTGGGAAAACGGGAACAATATTTTGTTATGTCTTTGCTCTGGTAGGGAAGAGGAGAGAGAAACAACTTGTAACAATAGTAACATTATGGTTACCTAGTACAATCTGTCCACTGTTAACACAGACATTTGGAGAGAACACAGACGGCAAACCCAGACATCATTTTTTAAGAGCCATTAAAACCTCATCAGGTAAAACAATGAAAAATGAATTTGATTAGATTAAAAAACTAAGGCGATGACTAATGTTAAAATGAATATGCATGCAGACATCTTCCTGGGTGGAAGGGAAAGGTTCAGTCTTGCAAGCTGATCTTGCCTTGAAAACAACAGGGTGACTTGGATAACGCCCTGGCTACTGTGACAAAGTGGTCAAGGGAGCAGTGAGGGGCCCTGTGATTACGATAAACTCAGACCTATTAGGATAACCTTCTGCCCTCAACATATTTTTAAGCACAGAAGCGCTATTTTGACAACTCATTGCATGATTACCAACCTTGCAGTGAATTCACTTGCATCTTACAGCCCACTGCTTGGGCTGGGATCCACAAGCCCACCAGTG
Organism: Mystacornis crossleyi; assembly: GCA_013400655.1. NCBI lineage: Eukaryota > Metazoa > Chordata > Aves > Passeriformes > Timaliidae > Mystacornis > Mystacornis crossleyi. The sequence goes on from VYZQ01028806.1 coordinate 70,064, forward strand.
CAACATCAGCTTCTGGAGCCCAAAGGGTCCATTCAGTGCCATCAACGGTGACTTGAAGTTCCTCTGGTACATCATTTTATGGGTCACATATAAACAAGTGCAGGAAAGATTAAATTGATCAGTCAATAACCAGGAGTAGGCCTTTGATGATTCCTTTAGGTTCCTTCCAACTCAGTACATAGGATTCTGGGATTCCTTTAAAGAGAGTTGTGCTAAAAATTCATACATGGGTTAGCTTAGAAAAGTAAACAAGGCTCTTCAATATGCACCAAATGAAATTTCTCCCCCTGAAATATTTCCTTGGGGAAGATTTCAGTGGGATAGAGGGGGTTTCTACTGCAGGAGTTACTGGTGGCTGGAAATTTTTTACAGAATGTGCAAAATACCACTCAGTCACTTTTTGTTTAAAAAGAAGTGTTTCAGAGGTTAATGCTGTGTCAGATCCTCCAGCTTGAGTCAAACAGGTGCATGACTGGAATCAGTCTTGAAATCAGGATTAAAAAACGGCTGTAGAGTGAGATGAATGGAAACAGAACTCGACTCTACATCAGAGCTTTATGAACTTCACTCTCTAACACTTGGGTATTCTTAGCAAACTAATTGTCGTTTGCTCAGACAGGAGGAAGTTCAGAAAATGAGAAGCACTAATCACAATAAATTTATTTTAATGCATCTAAAAATAAAAGGCACAGTACTTCTTTCAGATACAGCTGCAGAGAAACTGATTCATTGCACTTAATATAAAATTGAAATTCTGAATTAATTCTTGAGGGAAAATGTAGCTTAGGAGCTGAGTCAGGATCACCACCTCTCTACTTCAGTACTCCAAGGTGATGGTATTTGTGTAGTGCTGACATTCTGCAACAAGCTGTGTTTTGTTGATGGATTTTGTGTACATATATGTTCCTCTGAGAGGAACTCAGCTATTCAAGCTGTCGTCAGTTTATTACATTTTCCCTTTCTGTCAAAGGAGAGGTGTTAAGTCCATTGCATACCTGTCAAGTGTCATGACATTCAATTACATACTAATTTTGAGCAAAAGATTCTTAGAAACCTTTTAAGCTCCACCAACTGATGAAACAATGAAAGGTCTTATTAATGTCAGCATTGCATGATTTTCTTCTCTCTCTGAAATCTTCCATACCAGTATTAATTAATTCTCATTACGCACTCAGAACTGTCAAGAAAAAACTTGTACAAAAAAATACAGGAAAATTCTCAAGATGCCAGGTTAATCACTCAAAAATTAATGGATTACAGATTGAAGATTGTCTGAGTAACTCCTTGCAATATGACATGGCTATATGATTATTCCCTTTATCTCCCCTTTCAGGGGTGTATTTATTTACCCACATTTGGGATATAAAAGAGAAAATAGATCTATAGGAAAATCTAGGTTAGAGCAGACCTCTGGAGGTCATCTGGACCCATCCTCTGCTCAAGCAAGTCTAAATTCAAAGTTAAATCAGGTTGCACAGGATCTTATCCAATTGAATTTTGGAAGCTTATGGAAATCAGTTGACCCCTTTTCTTCTCCCAGGATCTTAAGGGGAATCTCTGAAGCCCTGAAGCCTGATTTGAGAAAATTTGAAAAACTGAAGGTATTCAAAAAGAATGAAGTGTTGCAACTGCAGGTCAAATAATGAAATTTGTCACTTTGGATTCTATCAACAAACAATTAAAACTGAAAATATAACTCAGGACAACCAACATGGATTCACAGAAGGCAAATCCAGTGAAAGGACCTCATCTTTTTTTTTTGGTACAGCAGGTTGTTAAAGAGAAAACAACTAATTTTTGCAATATAATTTTCTTCTACAGAATAGTATTTTAAAACATTTTTTACTGCAGCATAGTACTTTAACCAAAATGTTTGCATTACAGAACACACATCATGAAAATAAAGAGCATTTCGTCTGCAGTGGCAGATCTCAGAAAATTAATTGTTGATGAAGAGGTGTCCAATAGCCAGACAGTTGCTAACAGGTCATCAATTCTTTACTTAAAGCTGTTCATATGACTGAGATGACATTAAACCACTGCTGGTGTATTTGCAAATTTTTTTAAAAAATGTCAAGGTAGTAAATAGTATGAATAAATTTCTGGTGTATAGCAACTGAAACTATAGAGTCAAGTATTTCAAGTTCCACAAAATGCATTTCGATTCAGTTAGGTGCAAGGTAATATCAAGAATGTCTACAGTTTGGAAGACTGTGGCAGAAAGTATTGTTTCGGAGAATGTTTGGATTGCCATCTCAGACATGAGATGATCAAGGAGGCAAGACACAATCTTACCTCACTCACAATAAAGCCTCTCAACATCTGAGCATTGTGATCAGCTCCTTGATGGTGCAGGGACTGCAGATATCTGTGGGGGCCACGTTTCATTTTGTTATTTGTTTCTTATTTCATTTCCAGTTCCTCAGAGGCTATGAGAATGGAAATATGCTTTCTTATTAAGAGAGCTCTCTCCCTCTCTCTCTCTATATATATATATTTGCATGAAATTCAGTGAGTCATAATAAATAAATGCTCACATTGGATAGTCTATTCTGGGTTTAAGCTGCATGAAAACATAGGCTAAAAGGTTGTGTCACCTTACACACATTACTTCCCTATCCCTGCAGGAAGATGGGACATTTCCTCAATAGTACAATATTGGATTCAGCACAACTTTTTGGCCCTCCACAGAGTATTCCCCGTGTGCATCAGTGCAAAGACCGTTCCAACTATAGTATAATTTGACAGCCTCTACTGTCACACAGCAGTGGCTCATTCCTCACACTCCACTGCCAAATGGGATACGCATTTGACGTTGTAGAAAAAGCTTAAAAAAAAAAAAAATAAATAAACAAACCAAAACAGCTAATAATGTATCCAGCCATCAAAGACAGCCTGTGCTTGCCAGAGACCAAAGTATCTCCCTCTGTCCTCTCTGCCTCCAGCTTTTCCATAAGAGACAACCAGGATCCTGTAATCATGGTACTCCTCATAACCCCTCCTTCTCCCCCATTCCTTTCAAATCACTTCCTGTGCTTTGGAAGACCCTGGCACTAAGGCAGGCCCCTCTTGCACCCACTGGCCTCCCTGCAGAAAGGCAAAGCCCTGGTGCTGTAGCAAGGCAAAGAGAGGTAAAATCTGATAAAGAGATTTGATAATAATTCAGCTGAAACAATCCCCATTTGTTTTCCTGACAAGGGTCCATCCTTTTTGTTCCTATAGGGTAGAAAGTTTTAATTTGTCTTTTACTTCAAGAGTCAGATCCCAAATATTTATTAACCCAAAGCCAAGTACAAATCAAGCTTTTTAGTCCAGGAGTCAAAGCAAAGCTGAGAATTTGCCAATACTACAATGATAGAAAAAGCAATCCCAAAGTCTTCAAAACAGCTCTGAGCCCCTCTGAGGCTCTGTTCATTCCAGAGTCCTGATACATGCTGGAGTTATATTTGCCCCTTGTGTACTGCCTGAGATAGGCCCATAAAACTAACCAGGGATTTATGCTGGATTAAAACCAAGATCCCTTCTCTGCTTTACTGAACATTGAAATTGGGAAGAGGACAATACCTGTAAATCTATGCATGCTAAGCAAACGCAGAAGTTATATGAGAGGTAGTAATTCAGCAGGATTGCATTTACTGAGAGAGATTAGAAGCCTTGGGATTTCTTTTCTGAATTGACTGCAGTGTAATTTTCGTGTCCCTGAAGAGAATAAAATTAAAAGAAAAATCTCTCCTTTTTCCTAGAAAATACTTTTTGCTTGAGCATTATCCATTACCAAGGTGAAAGAAACTCTGAAAGAAGCAGAATGGAAACTTTCAGAGTACAGTCTTGGTGAACTAAAGCCAATGCTGACATTTAATTTTCCATCATTTTCAAACCAGTCCAATTAAACACCAAATCCTGTGCCTTCAGGTGTGTGCTAATTGTGGATGTCCAAATAGAAACACTGTGTTTAGACTCATTATCTCCTTTCATTTCTTT
>VYZQ01028806.1:74060-92165 GCA_013400655.1 Mystacornis crossleyi
AAAAAAAAAAAAAAAAAAAAAAAAAAAAAAAGTAAAATAAATGAAACCTTGAATGCTGTTGGATGGGCAAAACGGCAAAGATCTGTGAATTCCACAAAACTTGTGACCTAATGATTTGAGGAAGTGCTTGAACTTTCATTAACTTAAAAGCCCGTGGCTTTTCACACACATCTCTGGTAACAAATAACTTCACAATCTGCTCCAAATTCTTACTATGTTAAACCCCAAACCATATGACAGCAATATATGAAGATAAGAGTTACTGCAGGTGAAGTTCTGATATTAGTAAAGTCCTGCTCACTTTAGAAACCTTGAGAAAAGCAGATCAAATTTCAATACAAAAATTCTTTTTTCTTACTATTTTGATTGTTATAAATTGGTATTTGTGATATGGATGAAGTGCCTTCAGCTATTTCCCTTGGTTTTGATAAGATACTTCTTCGGCATCTAAGACAAGTATATAGTCAATTATAGTCTGAGCTGAGTTCTTGTAACCACAGTTTCATGATTTTTCTGTTAAATTCTCCTGTCTTTCCCCTTGGCTTCATCCTGCTCACTGTTACTACAAAAGGAATATCAGATCCTCTGAAAATGTGTTTAAGTGGGATTTGGATAATTCACTGCCAAAAGTTTGGCTGTGCTATGCTGATGATTATTTCATACTTTGACCCCTTCATCCAGAGCCATTATTCATATTTAGGGAAACATTTCAAGCCAAGCAGCTGTTCACATTTGCTATGTAGGAAAAGGAAGACTTTCAGTTTCTTTAACCAGTCTACTGGTTTTTTTTTTACTAGGGAGAGTAGTCTGAGAAAACACAGGTATATTTTTTTAACTTCAATTTTATACAAAACAAGTTTAAAGTCCTATCCACAAATCAGTTTTGATTTATTCTAAGCATCCATAGAATGAGATGAATGTCTTCCACCTCAGTATCACAAGTTTAAATAAGCCATAAATCACTTTTTGTTGCGGTTTGGATACACAATAGGTCAAACTTTCTTAATGTTTGTGTCAGTCTGTCATAAAAGCACTAAAAAAATCTTGAACCTTTATACCCACTCCCTCCATCCAAAAATCTATATTTACTCAATAACCTTTTGTTCTTCTATTAGTTGCTCACCCTTGTGAGATGAAACATACGCAACATTTATTTTTAGCTTTGCTTTTGACAGTGCATAGTTTAAATTTAAAATGTTTAAATCAATTCATGATGTCCACAGAAAATTTTAAGCAGTGCAATAGTCAATCTACTGGATTTTTGGAACTGAACAATGAAAGTATAATTTGAATTTTTATAGTATTTTGCAGTGTAAAGTAACACTGGTGCTTTTTTCCATTGAAATACAAATATACTCTTTCCAGAGTTTTGTTGCCTTATAATTTTTAGGAGAGTTACTGAGTTAGGGAGCTGTGAAATAAAAATAAATGCCTGAGGTTACTACTGTTTACTTTGTCGAGAAACTGCTTTAACTGTATACAACACCTCCAAAATAGTCCTGATTAACTGCTAGAGTTTGTGAGCTTATTTTATTTTTACAAAATATATTTTATTTTGCACACTACGAATGTAATTAATACAAACATTTACTGCTTTGCTCCAGGGCTCCACCCATCATGTACCCCTAAACCACAATGAAGAGGTGACCCCCGTGGGGGGGATGAGCATGAGTGGATGCGTGGGGCACGGGGTTTCTCTCTCCCTGTTCCCTGGTCATGTGTACCCCAAATTCTGTCCCCTATTGGTCAGTTTGAATGTAGCCCGCGGGAGTTCTGTACTTAAGGGGGTGTTCACGGGACCCCGGGGGGGTTGTTCCAGACCTGTTCTAGGGGGCAGGTCGCTGTCGGAGTCCCTGCTGGGCTCCGGCCATGTGCGGCCAGGGAGAATAAAATCTGAAAACATCTATCAAATATCGTCTCCTTGATTCTTCCACGGGCCAAGGCTGTCTCCCAGGGAAAGGTTGCAGCCACCCCACTGCAACACCACAAAACCCCTTTTTGATCTCAACTGCATTTCTGTTAAACGAAGAACTGTGAACTTGGCCCTTAAGGCAGGTTTTTAGGATCAGGTGGTCTTCAGACAGCACAATAATTCTGGCAATGTCTCTATTTTGATAAAAAAGTCATAATTGTTTTGGTAAAAACCAAAGATCTGGATTTATTTCATAAACAGCATATCACAGACCAGCTCCCAACACACTTTAGGAACCTGAGGTTGGGAAGTCTCTGCCAGCCTAATATGTGGAAGACAGAAGGAGGAAACTAGGTTGTTGATAGGTAATCAACTTCCTCTTATTTCTTCTTCTGGAAGGAAGTTGTGGTTAATTATGTCAAAACTATGGATGGTTCAAGTAACTAGGAAACAAGTCCTGAGGTCTATGCCTATGGAGATGGTGATTTTTTTTTCCTGATTGAAAATTCTTCCACTGGAAGAATTTAAAAACAGAGGCTTTTGTCTGGCAAAGGCAGCAGACTTTTTAAAAATCAAAATGTCATTTCTTTATCTTGTTGGTAAGTTGTCTTTTTGAGGTCATACCTTTCTCCTCCCCCTATTCTAGGACTTCTACACTATGCTGCTTTCAGATCTTGCCTTCTGTCAAGGTCAGCATCACAATCCAGTCTTACAGTTTACCAGGAAACTGAAATAAGCAGAATTTGATATTAATACAGTTCTAGTTTAAGAAAACCTGATAACTCTTTATTGCGAATAATAATTTTATATTTAAGAATAAGTATTAGAATACACTTTTTTGACCCTTTGTCAAAATAGAATATTTTATAAGATGTTTTTCTGTATTAAAATTTATTCTACAGTCTGTTTTAAAGATGTGCTTGATTCTCTCTGAAGTGATACAAAGGAGATTAGGCTTTTCTTGTAATAAATGCAATCAATTTGTTAGTTTCTGTCACTTATTCATATGTAGGATTTTAAAAAGTAGCAAAATCATTTACTGTATTATGTCATTTCATTACATAAAACACTGCATTATAAAATATTCTGAGCAATTTTTGGAATACCAGCTAACATTGCATAATACCTTAATTACATTTCAGAGAACATGGTACATTTCAATTCAATTAAAAAAATCATTTTGGTCCCATGCAAGGCCACAAAAGACCTAAAAATTGATTTCAGGATAACTCAGATGGATTTTATTGAATCTGGCCCTCAGTAATATATCTGTCATTGTTAAGGCAATAGCAGGGTCATGGTGTTGCTTGTGTGAGATCCAGGGGTAGAACACTCTCTTCTCAGAGGTGCAGCTAATATTCACCATGCTTCTGGTGGCATGATGAACCTGGTACATTCTGATGAGGAACCTGGTACTTCAACTGTACCAGGTACTTTCCAAAACCAGAACGAAATAACTTCTGTTACTGGACAGCTTCCTGCTGAAGTTCACTAAAATAAGGCAGAGCTAAGGGGAGGAGAGGGGAGAAGAGGCAGCTTAGCTGAGAAAGGGAGTTGAGCAAACCTGTACCTTGTGGGTCCAGCTGGCTTCCAGGAAGGAAAAGCATGCTTCTATGCCTACTGCAAGAAATTACTGAAGAGCTCAGAGTTGCTTATGTGAGATCCAAGGGCACAGATTAACTTGTGGATGATTTCTCATCAGGCATAAAATCCATAAAAACATCTTGAAATCTCTAGTAGGATCTCTGTCCTTGGAAATACTCAAAACTTGACTACATGTGGCCCTGAGGGACATGGTCTAATGTCAAAGGTGGATCTGACTTTGAATACTGCAAGGATTAGACCAGATGATCTGAGTGATACCTTTGCATCTTAATATGTTGTGTGATTCTCTAAAAAAGGTAAGACGGCTTCATTTATTCGGCTGATCTCAACACAAGGTCACCAGGCACCTGTTCAGTGCCCTGGACACCTTCATTACCTGGTGCAGGCCTGGTGCCTCCAGCAGCAAAGGTGGGTGCACTCTGCTCCCCACCTTGAGCAGCCACGATGGCACAGGGTTGCAAAGATGCCAGGAGAATTCCAGCTTGTGGAGCTTGTTGGTGAGGAAGAGGTGATGCATGAGAGCAGGGGAGAGCCACTCAGCTGAGGACTCCTTGCAGACGTCACCCCAGGGACCGCTTTGTTCTGCTCTGTGCTGACAAACCACAGATTGAACAGATCCACTGGTGTCAGCCCAGCCAAGGACTAGATCAGGAACTGTTTAAGACTCCACAGCTTTAAGCTAATGCCCTGGATTCCACCAAAAAGCTTATTAGAGGGCCCAGCCAGTGTCAGCACAGCAGTGTCTCTGCTGTCAGTGCAGCTCCACACGCAGCCCCAGCCCTTGGTGACGGCACAAGCCTGCGGAGGTTCCAAGGTGCGGGCACCACACTGAGCACGGAGCAGCAGCCTGGGCTTCAAGGGGATGAGAGAGACAACTGTGAAGGACCACAGCAGCAGGGAAAGGGAAATGATCTCACCGGCGGCAGAGAGCAAAGGTTTCTATCTGCTGGATCTTGACCTGACTGTGCCGAGGGACAGCCTGGCTCTGAGACTCGAGGGAAGAAGCTGTCATACTCTGGACCTGGCTGCTCGTACAAATTCCTCCTGCTACCTCTGCCCATCCCTCCACAGCTACTGTCTAGACAGGGGCAGGGATACCACTCACATAAGCATGGTTTGTAGCTGGCTTTAAATGAGCAAATCGTCACAGCAGCAATGGTGCAGGTTGACTCTACAGAAACAGAAACTGAGGCAGGTTACTGATAATACTGATTTAAAAAGAGGAAATTAATGGATGACCCTGGTCTGTTTCCAGGCAAGCCCTAGAGTTACTTGGAAACACAGATATGCAAAATAAAAATTATAAAGAGAGGGATTATAGGAAAAATACAAATCTTTCTTTTATTTCCACTCCAATCAACAAGCATATTAATTTTGAACAATTTGCTGGACTTCAGGCTAAGTGATACATCTACAAAATCTGCACGTTACTGATCCTGTGAGATACAGACAGTCTGAGTTCATCTTTGAATGAGTGCCCAGTTACATGCATGACTTTGAGGTATAACAGAACAAAGATTTGGCAATTTTTTTCAAACCAGTTTCCTTGCTGGGAAAATATTCCTTTGGGTCACAAAGTACTTATTTACTCAGTCAGTACTATGACAGTGAGATTTACAACTATGTCATTAATAACACTGATTGACAGAGAACTTCCTCAAAACTCTTTCAACTCCAGACAAATGTGATACATGAAAAAAAGCATACAGTTATCGATTTACAGCCAAACACATGTTTGGAGCAGGGGTGGATAAGGAAATGGGGAGGAGCACATGAAAAACAACACCTGATATTTCTTTCCACCTATGATCAGTATTTGAGGCTGACTCATGTTTATTTTGAGTAGTTGCTTACGTGTTTCACTGGTTCTTTTGATCTCTTAGAGGATGAACTGGTAAGGGACTCCTCTTTTGGAGAACTTGCACAATTCTTTGCACCCAAATGGTCTTATGATAAACACATTATTTTGTCCATAGTGAATGAGCTAGATGATAGTTCTCCTTGGATTTGGTTACAGACCATCTTAATAATTTTCCCTGTTGTCTGAATGTATCCTCTCCACATATATCTTGCAGGAATTGTGAAGGGAAAAAGGAGAGTTTGGTGGAGATTATTGCAGTTGCTTCAGCGTTCCTATTGCAGTTGCTTCAGCTTTTATAGAAGCTATTTTGTATTATTGAGTCTCTTCTCTTTGTGCTTTATAATAGCTGTAGGTTTTTTTATTTATTGGTACCAATTACACTTAGTCTTCTTTTTTAATAAAACAATTTTCTATTGTAAAATGACCTTGTGTCCAAGTAGAAAGTTTTGTGGGTCCCAGTTAATTTAGAGAATTTATTCTCAGGTAAAGAAGGCCTAAAAACCACATTTCTTCTCTCATTTCAAATACAAGATTTTTACAATTTTTAACTTCATTATTCAGATTTAGTTTTTAATTTTATATCATATTTAGGTGTCTCGTACACTGTTCTTCTCATCCCATAATTTTGACTCTTAAATTATAAATAAACATAGAATGCAATTTACATTTTCTGGCTATCTTTAATATTAGATTCTTTAGCAATTATCTGCAGCTGCCGAATCTACTAGTTTCTTTTACTCTGCACGTTTATGCTGAATCGTCAAGTATTTCCTTACTAGCTTAATTCCAGCAGATGAACATTAAAAAAACCCTATTTCCTCTAAAGACAGCACCTGGATTTTCTATATAGTCAGTGCAGAGAAGGAGGTACTTAGACCCCCACTGGGAGTTCTTGTGTGTCTTTTTATTGTGCCTCACATGAAGAAAAGCAAGATTTTGGAGAGGGGTAGTATTTTTTATGGGACCAACTGCAGAGGCATTCAGAAGCCCCAGCCCCTTTCTTGATCACCTATACAGGGAGCTTGGCTTTTAACTTTGGAGGAGAATTACCTCATTAAGCAAGTACAGTTTAAATGCAATCTGAATTAAACACCCAAGTCTTGGCTGGTGGCTGCAGTAAAAACCTTGAAAACCTCTTCTGAACATACACAGGAACTAAAAAGAAAGGCACTAAGGGCTTTTAAAAAAAATCACAGGGCTGTTCAGCCCCATGATTTTGAGGGTCTGTCTCCTGCTGTTTGAACGTGTGGATTTGACAATGATACAAAAATTGTTCAGCCAGGTGATTGTTTCTTGCTGTGCACCTGGGATCTCTTCCTTCAGCTTTGCTTCTAGCAAAGCCTGCCCTGACTGCTGAAGGACCCTCAAGAAAGAGGGTCTTCTTCACACCCTGCAGAGCCTGTGCCACCATCCAAACAGGCAAAGACATGTATTGCAGCTCTGGCAAGCAGTTGGGCCTTGCTGATAAACATATTGGATAGGGCACTTAGAGTGCCGCAGGACCTGCAGCTCATCCCTGGCTCTGGAATCCAGTGCTGTGCTGGTGTTTGGGACATAAGCTGCTCCAGGGCTGCAGCACCATACCTACCCAGCAGTGGTGGGGGGAAAGGATGAGGATCCTCTCCTGGACCATAGAGAGAGATGGAGTGAAGCCAGTCACATGCATCTGGCTGACATGGGAAGCAGGAGGGTCAAGCAGAGAGCACAGATAACAAGGAGGGGGATACAGGAGAAGAAAGCCATTGCACTGCAGTGATGGAGCCAGCCTTTGCGGGCACAAGGGGTTTGGGCCCTCTCCCACAGGTCTGTGTTACAGAGCGGCACCTACTCTGTGTAGTGGCTGTGTAGTACATTCACCTCGAGGAACGATATCCAAACAACAATTTACCTTGAGGAACAATTATCCATCCATGCTTGAAGCCCTCCAGCTATACATTGTGATGCACCAGCCCGAAAGAGCCACAGAATAAGTAGTTAAGCTACACTGGGGTAGGGTGGAAAACAGAGGTGAGAAGGGGAACAAGAAATGTCCAGAGTGATGTATCTAAAGGTAGGGTAGAGATGAGGAGTGGGATGCAGATCTTCTAAATTGTTTAATGGTAATGTTCTCTGAAAAATAAAATAGAAGAATTAAGCTGAGCTGCACTGCCTCTGTCTCCTCCTGTCTTCTCCTCTTTTCTGCTGTGCACATATAAAGGCACTGAGAATATTAACTGCACCACAGAGATGATGATGAGCTAATAACTGTACCAATACTGATAATATGTAAAAAAAACCAGAAGTAAGTCACCAGCATAACTGCATAAGCTCAGGTGAATAGCTCAGAAAAGCACCACTCCTGTCAGTGGAGATGCCCACTGCACAGAGACGCCCACACCTATTTATTCGAGTTAGAGTTTGTACATGTGAATAGCTGCAGATTTATAGACTTGGTTGCTGACTGACAGGCTGGAAAAAGGCTGGTGAGGCCAGGGAATTGCCAGGCAGGCACAGCCAGGGCACCTCACTCTCCTGGGCAAAGCCGCACGCTCCCAGCACCCACGCTGAAGCCAGTGGCAGTGTTGTGGAAAATCCACTAGATGTAGATACAGTGTTAGACTGTCACTGACTGGAATTGGAAATCTGTCTTCAAGGGAAAATTACCTTTCAGTGCCATGAGGGGGCAGGTGCTTCTAAACAGAAATTAAAAACCTTTTAAGGATTACACTGATCTTAGGTTTCATAATAACAGGTGTGTTGGCTAAGGGTTTTTTAATAATGTCTTATTTATTCAATCTGTTTTTTTTTTAAAGCCTCCTTTGCTCTGTTTCATTATGGCTAAGTGCCACCAAATGCCACATTATCCTCTAAGACGACCCTCATTTACCCTCCAAAGGCCCCTTCCCCTTTGAAGCAGGATCGCTGAGATTCGTCGACTCACCAGGGCAGTGCTGGTGGCAACTCATGCTGTGGGAAGCATTAGTGTGCTCTTGGGAGACAGATAAATATTGAGAAATAAACAGTAGGTAAATAATGCTTCTGTCCTAAGATAATGAGGCTCTTTTTTTGGAATGCAGATGAGGAATTCATCAAAATGAGGCTAATGTAAACTTCTAAATGTTTAAATCATCTAAATGGTGCATGAGAAACACTGTCTGGTTATCCCCTCTCCTGGGCAATGGGGCAGAGCATCAACTAATGTAAATCCATCACAGCTACAGCAAGGTATAGCAGCACGAGACCATGCATGGGGCTGGCATGGTCAAGGAAAATGCCCCATAGAAAGAGCACCCTGCTTGCAGTGGGACAGGTAAAAGGAATGAAAGGCTGTTGCCAAGGGCTTGTTAGAGACAGGTCCACTTTCTCCATCAGAAAGGTACTCACTGTTCATAGTCTCCCTTTCCAGTGTGGTACAAAAGTTAGGGTAGCAAGTTTACCCTGCAGCACTTTCCTATGGTCAAAGAGTAGCAGAAAAAAATATGTAGAGAGGAATAAAAAAATAAAATCATTAGCCAACTGATAATCTTCACAAGAAAGCACAAAGAATAATAAACACAATAAATGCTAATTTAAGAGAAATCAGAGAATTTGTTTTTAAATGTTTGGAATTTTAAGACTTTGCTCCTAACAACAATGTTGTTTTTCAGCCAGCTTTTCTCAGACACGCTTTCAGGAGTTATCCACATGCTCAGGGTTTGCTATTGCCTTCAAAGATTATAATCTCATTCAAGCAGAGACTCATCTTCCCCCGTGTTTGCAAAGCACTTGCACAACTCTGAGTGTCACTGGAGTTAGAAGCAACAGACCCATCAACACAAAGATCAAGGAGAAGATAAAAAGAAGAAGAAGTCTTTACATGACATTTGAGTGAAAACATGCTTCCAGAAAGGAAAGATGGATAGTGTAATTCAAGATTCACACAGTGATCCAATTTAGTGTCTTGAGGACACTAAATTGTGTGGGGAGAAGCACACAAGCAGTGTGTCTGTGCCTGTGCCTGTGTGGCAGCACTATGAGGGCACAGCCCTGAGCCAGCCTTCCCCTGCTTAGTGTGGGCACACAGCCCCAGGGAGGTGGCTGGGCAAGCTCACCATGGACTCTTCAAATGACTAACATTACCTAAACTTCTCCACTGCTGTATTTTGTTTTCCTCTCTCTGCCTGTGCTAAGCTGTTTAGAGCCTCAATATCATGTATGGTTTGCTCACTGAAAAAAACAAAAGCCAAAAAAGAATGAGATTGCCTGTTATAATGTACTTACTGCAGGAGGGTTTGACCTGTGTGTGAACTGAAGGAGGTGGTGGCTGAGGAAGGGACATTCATATACACAAAAGCTACATTTGGGACATTTGTGAAGCTGTCTGTACCTTTTCTGAAATGTTTCAGGGGTTCCAAAGTGAAAAAGGTTAAAACACTGGTAACAAGAAGCATTTATATGGCTCAGTGTTGTGTCATGTATCAAAGACCTAGCAAAGAAGTTGTAAGCCATATAAATGCCATACTTCACTTGGATTAATACAACCTCTGTCTCACAGGGGTTAGAAGGCAGTTCAGGTATCTTGGTACATTGCTGCAATATGCTGGGTAGCCGTAAACTACTGTTTAAAAGGGGAAGGATTGAATGAAGAAAGCTCTGCAACTTACTTGAGGTCAGAAAAATACCTGTGGTGGAGATAGTCTCCCAGTAACACCCCGATGAGCCATGCACTCCCACACCCCATCTCCCCTGTGTGTCTATGTAACATGCAGAGGGAGGAGAGAGGTCAGCAAAGCACCCAGCAAAGGGGAGGAATACACTGATACCTGCTCTGCAAATTAAACTATGGGTACTGGAAAACAATGCTTACAATTTGGTGACAATTTCCTCAAGTCTCTGAACCCCTTCACAGACATCATCCCTAGCCTGACCTTTTAAACCTGACGGTAAACAGGCAGGAGAGCTCAGTTCTTTACTTCATGTTGTTAATAAGATCCAGCACATACAGATCTCTCCTACCCCTCCTGATCATCTGTCAGATATATCGATGTCTTATCTGCTACTCAGAGCAGAAAGCATACAAATGTCATTAAAGCCTGCCCTAGCTGTCCAGGGACAACTGTTTAATGGAGCAGGTCACAAGGGCAAAGGGACCTTTTAGACATTGCCAGGTGAACAACTGAAACAGCACCAACCGGCAGGAGACAAATTCCAACTTGTGGTGTAAGAAGCACAGAATGGGATATAATTACTGGGCTACCGAGACAAAGAGGACAGATACAAGAGATGAAACTAATGGTTTCAGCAGAAATCATGGAGCAAAAGGCCAGAGGTCCCTTGGTTGGGGCCGTTGGGGCAGGGGTTTTGCAGCTGGTGGGTGCAGTGTTCCCCAACCCCTGACTCACGGCAAGGACCAGGGTTAAAAAAGGCTTATTGAGGTGAGACTGCAAACAATTTCCATCCTGCTTTCTCCTCCACCATGCCACTGCCTTCTGACCCAAGGAACTGCATTGCTTCATGCAATGCTGTTTGAACGTATATTCACATTCCCAAGTTCAGTAAGCTGACAGAAACAATCTGTCTTGGGCTGAGGGTTTTTTTCTTTTTCGGAAATTTCACAGTGCTGTTCTGAGTACGGTTGCCTTTCAAAAGCACGAACTCTTGAGTGCAAAGGACTGGATTATATCCACTGCAACCTGTCATTGCTAAGTGCAGTTGACCTCTTTCACTCACTCTAATTCCAAAACATGCATCCTGTTTTGCAGTACTAAATATTTTTTGGCACAGTGTGTAACAGATATGGTATATAGATTTTAAAAAACCCCAGACAAACACTCATTCAGCTCTTCCTGGAGAGGTTTGGCACGTGATGAGTCTGTCACACGTCAGTTATTCAAAACAAACCCAATGAACAAGGGCCTAGATGGAACAAAATCTACTTAATGCAGGGGCCTCACCAGTTCATGACTGAAATCTGTAGCAGTCACGGTGTGGAGAAGATGCCATTTCAGCCTCCTTTTCAGCATGTCCGTGTAAAGACAGATGGAACTTCACAGGCTTCCCGCAAGCACTGGGACTTTCCCTTCCCACCTTCCTACAGTCTCTGCTTCTTCTTCTTCTTCCCTGACATGTAACCCTCCTCATTATTCTGCACTCTGCCATTATTTTTTTCCCTTCCCTGCCTGATCTCTGCCTCCATGCTGTGCTCTCCTGCTGGGCCCCTGCTTCCATGATCCCCGCTGTGTGTAGCAGATGGAAGAACAATGGGGGGGAAAACCCTACAAGCAGAGGGGAATGACTGTGAACTGACTGCTAAGGAAAATGGAAGAGGTCATCAGGTCTTGCAAGCTGCCTCTTTCACTTTAAGGAGAACTTTGGATTGAATAAAGACAAGACCTCCTAGGATCCTATTTCCGGGTGAGACTCCTCATGCCTGTTGAAGATACTGTTTTGTCAAGCTGTACAATATCCTGAATGATGCCAACAGACTTCAGTTGTTGGGAGTAGAGACCAGGGTCCTGAAGGCTGACACTGCTCTCCATTTGTCACTGGGGTGCTGGGAGTCACTAGGAATTGCCACCACTGAAAAAACATCACGAGAACAAAGCCCACACCTAAATTGTGGCTCATCTTGCTCAGAAATGTAGAGAACACATCAGTGGATATAAAGAGAAAATAAATAAGATTTTATATCGGAGTCATCATTCTTCTGCCCAAACCTATGTCTGATATATACTGCTTAATGTGTGTGCATTTTCCTTTGGATGAATGTAGCCATAACCTGCTTAAAATTTTCCTGCATAAAATGAAGGCATAACATGCAATACAGCAGGTTGAAGATATATTAAAGATATTTGCTACAATCTGCTTATGTAGATGTGTTTTTTTTTACCATCTTTACTCACAATAATTAACTGTTGCATTGCAATTGTCTTTAGCAACAAATAAAAGTTGTTCTGTACTTCTTTACCAATGTATTTTTAAGCCACTCAGTGCTTAATACAAGTTTGTAACCAGCAGGCTCAAGTCTTGTGGAGACTCATGCACATGAATTATTCATAAACTAAGGAACTGTGGCTATTAACATAAGTAAAACTACTTGAAAAAGAAAAGTAGCTCACACTTCACTTCTGTTCAGGAATTGACCTTAATTTGCTCTTCAGATCTAGACTGCCTTATTAGGAAGCTTTCTTGTCTGTTTTTTATTCATTTTATATAGGTAGGAAACAGATAAAAAAGGTCTCCAAACTCTATAAATCTTGTAAGTTAGACTGAACTTTCATGACAGCTGTAACACTGTGGACAGCATCTTAAACCAAAGGGTTCCCCTGCCTCCCCACTGCCCCAACATTCAGTACTTTCTGTACGACTGTGAAGAGGCAGACGATGACTCAAATGCCATTAATGTTTACAAGACAGGTCTGTGAAGCCTTAAATCAGTGAGGCTCAGCTGTCACCCTGTGCATTTGCATTTGTAGTGAAAAGGCAAATCCTTGATAATTCCTTGATTTTTCTTAAACAGCAGAGAAAGCAGAGAATATTTTAAAGAGCAGTGAAACAGAACTCAGCTGTCACATTCACAAAGTGCCATACATTCATCTTGCTGTTAAGAACTGTAAGGAAAAAATCTTGTAAGAGCAAAGCTTTCCCTGCTTACAAAGTAAACAGTGAAATATAAACTGGATTACCTGTCATATCAGGAATATGTCACTGTTTTTTCAGGGTGTTCAGATATTTTATTCCAGAAAACCTTCACCAATTTCACTGGATTCAAGTTGTAGTAGAAGTAATGGTAAAGTGATGTAGCCTAAGGTCCTAAGCCTAAGCCTTTTACTTACTATATGCTACAAAAAATTAGAAAAGGACAGCTCTTACAAAGTTAAAAATTTGACAATTGCAGTTGTGACTTTCACATTTAAAAAAAAAAAAATACCCCCATAATAATTTTGAAGCTTTTTTTCTTTGTTCTGAGTCATCTACCATCCTCTTACCATGTGAGGTGGCTGTAGCACCACAGAGCAAGATTCACTGCAGTCACAGGTTGCAGCATGAAGGCTCACTCCCTTCTCTCAGAACGGGCAGTTCATTAGTAGCCACAGGCTTTCTTTTTTACCACAGGCTGTGAGCCCTCTGCATTTTTCATTATCTCCTCCCCTTAAGAGCACAAACCCCATAATTTTTTTCCACACAAGCAACAGACCATGGAATTCAAGGGAAGAAAAGTAAGTTTTGGACTTTGATCAATGTCTTTGATGCAGTTTAAGAAATTTCACAGAGATGAATTCCTGCACTTCCCATCCAAAACTCCCTTAGTTTCAGACAGGGAAGAGTATTCCTTACTATCCTCTCTGGGCTGCCCCGCAGCTGAGGACACACTTTCAATGCAGAAGGTGCAGAGATGCCCAGGTCTCCATAGCTCTGGGCATGTGTGATTTTGCATCTTCACCTGAGTTGTGTGGGTGAAGCAGTATCTGTATCATCTCCTTCAGATTAAGAAACCCACATTATTTTTTCTCTCTGTTGTCTCAGGAAGCACTTGCAAACATTGCCAGACACAAGAATGCAGCCTGGCTGTCTTCCATACCTTATCGAGGTGTCCTACCCACTAAGCTCTGACAACAGCTCCACTGCCACTGGCTGTCCCGCGTCTTCTGGCTCAGCAGGATGGGTGGAGGGGGCAGGTCTCCCCCTGCACACACTGTTTCATGCCAACATCTTCATTTTCTGGAAGCAGCATTTCCTCCAGGTTTAGCAGGCCTTACCAACCACTAACACCCAGTAAGCTCTGCTAAATGTATCTTTCCGTACTTTATTATAAAGTTTTGATTAAGGCTTTAGGAAAACAAGTTTGGAAAGACATTTAAAAGAAAATCTAAACAATTTACACAGAGGCAAGTCTCTCTTAGCATATTCCAAAGCAGCTAAGCCAAACCACTGCTCCTTACATGCTGATGGATCTGGATAAACAAGGAAGCAGCCTTTCAGTGTCACCAGGATCTCTTATTGCCTTTTCAGTTCTTCAGAACTTTTTCTTCCTCCATAGGACACACGTGGCTTGATTCAAAGTGAAGGCACCTCTGAGATGTCCACCTCAATACTTAATAACATTTCAGAATCAGAGGGTTTTTTCCTTTAATTCACATGGCATCCAAGGCTAATAGGAATTTTGCGCATGTGTTCTGCACAGCCTGTAGTACTGTCTCAGGTTTTAGTACAGATTCACAGTCTTTTTTCAGTACTATTAGGAGGACATAAAAATAAACTTAGCCTTGGTCATTTCTCACTCAAGTAAACCAGTATCATTTTAAGTTTCTCTGGGATCAAACCAAAACCCAGCCTTTGGAACCTGGATCCCAAAGGAAAGAAGGTGTCCATGGGGAAATGCAGATTCAGGCACCAAATCACTTATTATAACTGTACTTTCTACATCAGCTCAAAGGCATTTTATCGTGTGCTATAAACGCATCCTCAACACCCAGTTTAGTTCATTGGAAACATATTGCTGGAGCCAGACAGGTCTGATGGTTAAGGAAGGGCAGAGCTTGCAGCCAGGACTTAGGGGTCCCTCGTACCTTGCAATCAGCTTGCTCTCTGCTTTTCTAGTGCAAGGCTGACCTCTTGAAGCTTCCCTCTCCCTTTGTGCTACGCTCCCTTGTACTTCAATCAGTGCAGCTGCATGACAAGGAACAAGTGGGGCAGCCTTGCAAAGCACGAACCTTGAATAAATAAACCGCAAGGAGAGAAACGAATCCTGACTGACTTCTTGCATCTATTGACGAAAGCAGTATATCCTGGCAGCCCGTGCGTCTCACAGCTCCAGAGGGATTAGCGTGGTGTTTACCTGCTCTTTCCCAGGCTGAGCAAACGTTTGATCTTGCTAATGTGTACACGAGTTTTTGACAGTTGCCATAGCACAACAGGAACCCTCCCTTCTCTCCTGTTGTTTGTAACCTTTAAGGACTAACTAGCCAAGCTTCTGACAGCATCAAAAATGCAGCTCAATTTAACTTCCAGGGCAAAAAGGGTTTCTTTCACAGGTTCAATCACTGACTGAGTTGGATATTACTCCATCAGCAAGCATCAGATGCTGTTTTAGAGGAGGAAAGGGCTTTTCTTCCCCCAGAGAACAGGGAACTGGTTGGCTTTTGGGGATTTTTATGGAGAAAGAATCTGAAAGATGGTATTGCTGTGCCTCCACCTGCACTGGAGAAACAGGGAAACACTTCCCTCTCCCATGGGAATCCATTTGGGTACTGTCGACTACTATTTCGTGCATGGCATTTAATACTTGTCTCCTGGTAGAGAATAATGTTCCATTGTGTCCCTTGGCACTTTGTGCAATGTGATATTTAACCACAATAACAGCAAGGTGCTGCCAAGAGCATGCAGTGAGGGGTAGCAGAACAAAGTTGGGAAAGTTTCCTGGTGTTCCTACAGCACCAAACTATGCACTGCGTATGTCACAGCAAGGACCCATATCACTGATGCCTGCATAATACTTCCTTTTCTTATTATCTTCACTACGCCCATTTTTGTTCATATACTTGAATAGGCACTTATCTTGATCTTATTTTGGCTTGGCACTGCTGGTGTAACGTCGAACACTAGCATGAGCATTTAAATTTATCAGGCTCTGAGGACTATCTGTTGAAATAAACAGCCAATCCAAAGTGGCAACATTAAAAGCATTGATGGAGCCTCAAATAGAATTGGTGGGTCCTTTGCAGTGCTAAATTATATAACAACAGAAAATTCATCCTGTAGGTGTCACTCCCCATGCAAGCAAACTGAATTCCCACAGCCCCATTTCAGCTCCTAAAAGTCTGGTGAACAGAAAACAGCAAGATAGGTCCCTTTCCTGTCACATCTAAAAGTCATGTGCTGCTTTAACCCCTTGATTCTCAGTAAAAATCCTGGTATTTGTTTTCATAATTTGGAAGTGGAAAAAAAGGAGGAGGGACAGACACCAGAAGTGTTCTCAGTCTTTAATTTACCTACTTACATTATTGCTGCTTTTCCCCTTGGTCTTGCACAATGAGGTTAAAAGCCTAAACAAGGAGGAAGCCAGATAGTTTGTTATTCCGTGACTTCTCCAGGGATGAGAGGGAGAGGTGAGGTGAGAGGTGAGATGAAGAAGCTTTGCTGAGTATTTATCAATGTCCTTGGTGAGTTGGAAGGTAAAACCTCTGGTGCACTTTTATTTTTGAGGTTATACTTTTAATCAGCAGCTTTTATATCTGTTTTTTTCAGTCACACTGGAAGTGCATGCATAGAAATTTCGTGTTACAAATCAAGAAGTCATGCATTGTATTGACACAGGTAAAAGGACAAGTAAGATTCCCCCATTTCCCTTGGACTCTTAGAGCTCTACCTTTCTTCAAGGAATTGCCAGTCCTGGCCTACTTTAGCCACAGTGTGCATGGCAATGTGCTGTCCAGTTCACCTGGAATAACCATAGGTATTCCTAATACTTTACCAAGCAACAAGCACCTGAACTGCCCAAGCTGCCTTTTCACAAGCTGTCTTATCAATTCTTGGAGCCCTGATACCTAAAGGACTTAATTATCTAAAAATTGCACAACGATTTTGCAAAAGACAGCTAGCAAGTTGTNTCTAAAAATTGCACAACGATTTTGCAAAAGACAGCTAGCAAGTTGTCACTATGTAAATCTGTATTCATATTCTTAGAGCTGGTTCAGTAAGACAGCTCTGGCTTAAAACTGAAACTGATCGTACTATCTGTTTTCTAGAGTTCTTGATTAAACTAGTTTCTTTTCTTGTTTGTGAGACATTCACAAAGGACTCCTGTTTCGCCTCAGTCTGACTTTTGTCTAGGTGTCAGGTAACTTACTCAAACTAGCCTGTTTGTGAATGGTTGATTTCGACAGGCAGACTAAGCTGCCTGGCCTGTCTCCAAAGTGCTGCTTGGAACCCTCTCACACAGGGCTCCTGTGACAATGAGCAAACAGCACACCGAGGCTCATGTGCGTTCTCGCAGACAAGGGCCAGTATCTCATTTCACCACTGCAGAGAGAACTCGCCACTCGGCCCTTCCAGTGCTACATAAGCTGTGCCAGTGTGGCCATTATGAAAGTACAGCTTGAACTTGCCAAAAGGTTCTTCAACTCATTCTAAAATTAACTACAAATGCACGATTTGTCTGCCTTTTCCAACTTTGCCTTTTGCCACCCCAAGTTTGTTTTTTTTTTTTTTTTTTAACTGAAGGATCATATCCTCTCAGAGAAAACAGCGAAGAAACATTTCTGATATAGACAGGGTTAGAAAACTCATTTACTAACAGACATTTGTAGCTTGGCTGGATTTAATGAAGTGACATGTCAAAACAATAAATATTAAAAGAGCAAAAAGATTGACAGTAGAAGAAAGCTTTTTCATTAGAAAGCACCAGAAAGCTCTTGTAGAGAAAGGACTCCTCTCAAACTCTATCAAAGTCTGTGTGTGAGCTCTGTGCATGACTATGAATTTTAATTTATGGACTAAAGGGAGAAGATTGGTAGAGGATCTTGGAGACCCCAGATACTGATCAGAAAGAAGAAAAAAAAGAAGGAAGGGAGAGAAGAGAAGAAGCAGAACTGGGAGAAAGAATGATTCTTGTAAAAATCATCAGATAGAAGGTATGGTTAATGAGTTTCTGTGAAGGAGACTAAGAGATACCAGCGAGAGGCAACTGAGAAATTGATGTACAAGAAGTTAAAGAAGTCCAGAAAAGAAAATCTGGGAACTGGAACTACTGTGCAAAATGTAAAAAAAA
>VYZQ01028807.1:19383-36646 GCA_013400655.1 Mystacornis crossleyi
TCAAGCTTGTCCCCAGTAACCAAATTTGAATTCTATTATCCCAGATGTCAAGAAAAAATTATGTATTCATGGATTGGCAAGAATTAATTCTATGAAAGTAAATTATTTGAGATGGAGAATGGAGCTAAGATGGAAGAGTGCCTCTAGGCAGACTCAGAAAATTTGGATAGTTTCAGGATACTAGGAGAGGGACTTGGAGAACTTAATGAGACCTTAAAGCTTGATAAGGGCGGGAAGAAATGCTGCGGCTTTGAAAACTGAGAGACACAGTGGGAGGTCTGTATTTTGAGGGAATGAAGGTACACCTTACATCCCCTTTGCTAAACTGATCTCTAAGTGCAGGCCCCCTTTCCTGAAGGCCTTCCTAACACTATGCAGCTGGATATCATGTGGGGAATCAGACTGTTATTGGGAAAGATGAGAGGAATAGCAGTAATTTCTACTGCAAAAATAAAACAAGGCCCTAAAGAAACCCTTTGGCCACACATCCCTTCTACCTCCCCACTACCTATGTCTGTCTGTTTTCAAATTCTCAAATTCAAAATTCTCAGATTCAAATTTCAAACCCAGTCTATACAGCTTGCATCACAAAATTAAGGGAGTGGGACTACAGGACAGCTCCCCCATGGGATACTGTTCTAAGCAAACACCTATTTTTCCTTACCTCAAGGGCAGCACCATTGCCAGGTGCTGAAGTTGCAGCCCTGTTCATGACTAGAAACACTGAAAAGCTTGCACAAGAAATTAAAAATGCAGTCAAGGGCTCAAGCAATTACACTCTTCAAAGTGTTTCTCCTAGCTCAGTGAACAAGCTGAGATTTTTAAGGAAAAGGTCAGACTGATGGCTCCCTGTTTTCATAATTTAAATCAGTTGGTTTTCTCTGAGAAGTTCAAAACAAAGTCTAAGGACTGCAGGAAAAAATCCTTAGGAGCAACAGCAAAAATCATAGAAAGTTTTTTTAATATCGTTTAAAATATAACCTACTTCCTTCTAATGGTACTAAATGTAGATAAAGATGGTTCTTTAAAATTGCAATGCTGCACATATACACTTATCTTCAGTTTTGACCTTCTGTGCCTCAGGTGTTCCCTACCTTCAAGAATTAAAAACTAGTTCCAGGAAAAGTAAAATTAGAGAAATAACTTTGGACCAGTCTCATTTCCTATCATTTGATTAAAGTCACAGAAGTACTTGCTAAGTAACGTTTGATTCATGTCAGTAATTTCCACCAGGTTTAGTTTCTCCACTGTTGTGTTTTGCTTTCTTAGTCGCTGTTAAATTGCCAATTAATTTTTTATTTTCTTCTGTGACTTGTGTGCTCAAGCTAGTTTTTCTTGATATCAGGACAGGTAAATATACTCTGGACCAGTATGATGTTCCCTTGTTCTTTGGGACTCTACTTTTAGTTTGCATGAAGAACCATGTTTGGGTGGAACTGTCGTCCCACTATAGATAGTTGGTATGAGCAGATCACAGTAAAAATCTGTGTAAAGCCAGGAGTTTTTCTCTGGCCTTATTGTAGAAAGATAATCTTATAGATCTTACACAAGCATTGTAATACCTAGAAAATAGCTTATTTTTCATTTAATGTAGCAGGTAGATTTGTCTCACCACTGGAAATACTGTAGTGCATTTTCCCCCAGTATTTTATTCTTACAAGGGGATAATTAATTTCCCTGATGGTTTAGTGGCTAGGTCATCTCTAAGGTAACTGGTGAATAGCTTGGGATTTTTATCTGTTGGAAAGAACAACAGCAGCATACAAAATTTTTTCTTGCAATTCTTCATTGTTTGCATAACATGTACTTCTCCAGGTGGACAACCATGTCTTGTAATTCAAGGTCTCTGGAAAGCAGCAAGGGAGCTATTCATGGAGAAAAGGATTCTGTGAAATTGAACTCGTGAGTTCATAAAAGATTTTCTAAAATCTGTGACATCTGGAAAACAGTGAACATTAAAGAGCTTTGGTTTCCAGACCTTTTTGAAACTTTTATGTTCAGCTGACATCCCTCTCCACAACGGCTAAAAAGAAGACCTGAGTTTTAATTATTTAAAATGATCAGACTGTCAAAATAACAATTCCTGGCATAAAAACTCCTGTATGAATATCTGTTGATAAAGTCTCAAAAATTCCACTCTATGATTTTCCTTAAGGTTAGATGTGGATTTGTGATTAAAATCCTTAAATTAGTACACTTAAATTAATTTATACACCTGTAAATAAAATACAAATCTACTTCATATTCTGAAGAGGTGCTCCCCGTGGGGGAGATGGGCATATGCCGTGCTTGGCACGGCACGGGGTTTCCCTCTCCCTGTTCCCTTGGTCATATGTACCCAAAATCCTGTCCCCTATTGGTCACTTTGAATGTAGCCCACGGGAGTCCTGTACTTAGAGGGGTGTTCATGGGACTCTCGGGGAGTTGTTCTCAGGAGGAGTCGTTGTGGGAGTCCATGCCAGGCCCCAGCCATGTGCGGCTGGGGGAATAAAATCTGAAAACACCTATGAAAATATAGTCTCCTTGATTCTTCCATGGGCCAAGGCTGCCTCCAGGGAGTTTTGCAGACAACCCCACTGCAACAATATTCTACTTCATTAAGCATTTTTTATTTTGAGGAGCCTTGGGTTTTGCTTTTAGCTTTGGGACAGTTTATGTTACTCTTAAGTCCACACGGTCCTATCTTATTTTAACAGCAAACTTACTGAAACATATGGTTGATTTGCAAATGAAGGCTATAGGTGTATATATACAGGACTGTAAATCTCTCCTTTTTTTGTCCTTGCTTTCAGTACTGTAGAATTAGGTGGTGAGTAGCATCAATCCTGTATTGACAGTTGCAAGAGAAAGTCAGGCTGATACAAATTTCAGAATCTGTCTTGTCATTTATGATGGCTGATGAGCCATTGCCCTCAGATGCTATTTTCTGATTCTTTTCCTCGCTCAAAGAAGCTTGCACACTATTTTCTCATTGAGAACAAGATGTGTGCAAACTCACAGAAGATTTCCATTATATGCATGCCAGTTTCTTAATGAAAGGGAACTAGTTGTTCTGTCCCTTAAGCATTCATATTTTCTCTTGTTCATCAAAGTTGTTTTCTGCCTTAGGGGTAAAAGTCACAGCTCCCGTACTGCAAAATCAAGCTGTGTTCTTCAGAGAGAGAAAGTGTTGGAGACAAGATGAGTTCTGCCCTGAAACAATTTTCTTGAGATAAGAAAGCAGAAGTTTTGAAGCAAAAGTTGTGTTCTCGTAGTCCTCTCTACCTGCTGCTTGTGTAGTTGATATCTGTCTTTTCCTGACAATATTTACCATGAAAATATATATACCCCGGGTAGCATACTTGCATTCACACTTTCTTTAGATTTCTCAGAACCCTCACTGAAGGTCATAAATCTGTTTTCTGTATAAAAAATATCTAGTCAATAAAATTCCTTCTGCTTGCTTCAGGACTGCATATACTGACAAAAGATTAGCAGTTTTATAACAGTGTTTAAAGAGCATAATATTCTAACTCAGCTTAAAACTCTGCTAGTTTTAGTTTATTCTATAAGGACATGTATAGAAATGAGAGTAGTAAGTTGTGGAGAGAATGTGAAAGAAGCAAGAGAAAGGAGACTGGTTTGTTTCTACCTATGAATTCTGGGTATTAACCAATCTGCTGTTTATGTCAAAAGATACAGATCAGTCTTTACTCATCTCAAAATATAGCCTGAAATCTCCTGCTTGAATAAAAGAAGTCTCAAAGAACTAAGTTAATTAAACTTAATTCTTTTTCCTCCAATAAATTATTTAAATCTAGGAAAAAAGTTACATTACAAATGTTACCAGTCTTTGCCCTTACATCTCCTTATAAAACTCTTCTGGTAAAAATTTAGCTACTTTTTACAATTTTAACTGGTATTAAGAGCAGCAGAGTTCTCATATCTACTAAATCCACATATAGTAAATATGTTGTGTGGAGAAAGAATTTGCAGAGAAAAGTAATTTTGTCTATGAGGTTGCAAAAGACTATTAGAAATTGTGTAAAAATAATTTCACAGCTGTAAAAATCAAACTGACAGTGCCTTTAATAGTGACTAGCCATTTAAAAATAGTATTTTCAAGTGGAATGGTGATAGACATTTTGTAAGTGCTAATGGAGGCAAAAAGATAAATAAATACCTTGCTACACACATGCAACATTCAGAAAAAGTCAGACTCTGATCCCTTCACTTCATTACAGAAAGTGGTTTTTGGATAAAAGGGAAAATGATGCTATTTTGTTAAAAAAAGTTTTTAATATCTGAATGAAAATAAAGCTTTAATAGCTGCAGCTGCTGATCCATGGCTGAAACAGCATACAACCTGCATGTGGGAGAAATTCAGATACATAAAATATTAATGATGATTCTAAGATGACTATACCTTTTCAAACAATGCTTAATTTGTGGTTGTGCTGTCAAACCCTTTCTATTTTCCACATAATTGTCCGCTTCTAAATTAAAATAAATATGCTCTATTTAAAATGCATGAAACCTGAGGATAACGCTCTACAAATTTACTCCAGATGCATACTAACTGCTAGAATAAACATTTCAGAATACGGTTTTACATAATACTCTTATCTGTTTCATTTGGCTGTCATCATAAACTCACTGCTCTCCAAGTATAAACAGGTTGTTAAGTATATTTAAGGATTTTAGAATGTACACCAGAGCTGTCATTATCATTAAAACGAAGTGCTGATATTGGAGTCAGGCCACAAGGAAGTGTTTACCCAGCACTGAACTAGAATTTCAATTTTTTTCCTTCTCTCGGGCACTGTAGCATGGATGGTTCTGATATATCAGCTTGAAACCCATGATTGGATGATTGACTACTAAATGCATATAAAACAACCTATGCAACAGTCCATTTCTGTATAAGAAGGCATTCCAAGGTTGAACTGTTTGATATGAATTCTCTGGGTCCAGGGTTTAATTTGATGCTAGCTGGATGCTGAATGCTAGCTCTAGCGCAGGGTAACGTGGATACTCCTGTCTTGTCAATAAAATTCTGTTTACTGCATGCAAAATGTCCTGCATTTTCTTTGAATGTCCTCTGGACCCACTCCAGGATCTCCATATCTCTCCTGTTCTGAGGAGCCCAGAGCTGGACACAGCACTCCAGATGTGGTCTCACCAGGGCTGAGTAGAGGGGCAGGATCACCTCCCTTGAGTTGCTGGCAATGCCCTTCCTAATGCACCCCAGGATCCCACTGTTCTTCTTGGCCACAAGGCCAAGAACAACCACTCTGCTGGTTCATGCACAAGTTGGTGTCCACCAGAACCACCATGTCCTTCTCCAAAGAGCTGCTTCCCAGCAGGTTGGCCCCAGCCTGTGCTGGTGCATGGGGCTACTCCTCCCCAGCTGCAGGATTCTGCGTTTGCCTTTGTTGAATTTCAGAAAGTTCTTCTCTGCCCATCTCTCCAGCCTGCTGAGGTCCTTCTGAAGGGCTGCACAGCAATCTGGGGTTTGGACTGCTCCTCCCAGCTTTGTGTCATTAGTGAACAGGCTGAGGAGGCACCTGCCCCTTCATCCAAGTCTTTGATGACTTAGTGAAACAATGCTGGGCCCAGCATCAACCACTAAAAAGTGCAAAAGGAAAAAATAGAAAGGAGAAAGAGGGATTGTGGATAAAAATCAGTATTTTATTTTTAATTCTGAAGTGGCATGTAACCTGTGGTACCCACTTGTATTGCTTTTATAGACCTCAGGATTATACATAATTCAGATATCAGTGCTGCTTTAGCAAACTGTGAAATGACAACTATGCGAGCTATCTTACGTGATAGAAATGTGACTTATTTCATTAGTGTCTGTGAATCTTTGTCAGATTTGGGACATGATGTTTTTTAAAAAGTATTGTCTTTATAGATGTAATTGATAGCCTATGTTTGTAAAGCTATTTTCCCCAGGAAAAATCCTTTTATATAAAATCTTTCCCCCTGGAGACCAATTAGGCATTAGTATAGTTCAATGCTTTGCATTTCTGCTGACATTATGAACTTTTATGTTATGACACATCCTAGTAAAATGTATACAAATACAAATCTTTAAATAATTAATTTAATTTAATTTACTCAAGGTAATAAGTTTTTTTTAGTTACTTATACTACTTTTGGCTTCCTGACCTTCAGGCACTTCTCAGCTACCATGAACTAAATCTTTCACAAAGAAACTAAATGTAAATGAAAGAGTAAACAAATAAGAAAATTTATTTTCCTACTTTCTTTGGCATACCAGACGTGACAGCAAAACGTGATAGAACTGCAGTTTAAAGGTTAATTTCCTTAAGAGGGCCCCTGTACTTATCCTAACATCCAGACACCTATTTCAATTACTGAAAAAATAGACTTTAAAGCGGATGAATGCACACAGTATATTTTTGTTAAAATATGAGTGAAAAAATTCTTTCCATTATCCTTTTGATGGAATTACACTCTTTGCTGCCCGAAGAAATGTTTCATGTTTGTATGCTACAGACTTCCTATACAGTTCCTCTAAAAGGTGCAGAGTAAATAAAGAGACGTACCTGGGCATGTGGTAGAGAATTAGAAGAACTTCCTTGGTAATCTTAACTGACCTATAAATCTTAGAAAGTGATGCATTTTGACATTTTAACAGAGAAACCAAAAAGAGAAAGAGAATATTAGTAGGAGGAGCAGAGGCAGAAGTACTGGCACTAACATAGAAAAAGGGATGTAATATTTGCATACCTTGTATATTCGGAAAGTTTCTGAAAATATTAAAAAATATCTTGTGATTTTATTGGTCTTCTATACTGTTCCTTAATGTAACCAAATGAAGCTAAAATTTCCATAAAATCAAGGGATATTTCCAGTACTTCCTGGTAAAAGTTAGTATGAAAATACTTCCTTTTTTATTGAAATGCATCTTCGCAGATCTTAAAACTGAAAAACTTTAAAACTCCTGTTTATGCAAACTTTGCAATGTGCTACTTTTAAACCTGAAGAATATATTCTCCCATTCACAACATCCACATTCCTTATTAACTGATAAAGGATGAAATCAGAAAAGGTAGAGTCAAGGAAGCTGGAAGAGTGATCTGAAGCAAATGGTGTAAATAACGGCTGGTAAATGGTAAATGATGGCAAATATTTTCATTTTCATGTTATGAATCATTTTACACAAATTAAACTTTAGATTGCAGAAATTCTGGGCAATGGCCAACTCTGTGTCTTGTTTGAGACTACAAAGACAGTTAGAGGCAAACAAATACAGTTTCACAATCTACAGTTCTTGAATTCTTATTAAATGAAAAGTGGTTACTGGCTCTTTTTAAGGTAATTTGCTTAGAGCAGAAAGGGATGTCAAAATAATAACAATAATGTTCAGCAATTGCTAATAACGTCCTAGTGAAATGGATGTACAAATTCCTTTTGGACAAGTATACATCATTCCTTGACCTTTTAGTTCTTGACTAGTATCATCAATGACAACGTAAAATTCTCTCAATGTCAGATGCTATGTTTTTCTGGGATGTGGACAGCAGTCACAAGGAGCTCAGCCGAGACTAACAACTTATTTAGCATAGGTCACTGAACAATTGTCAAATACTCCAAAGTTCCAGTAACTATTGATGGCAGAAGATTCAGAGCAGTGAGTTAGAGGTGAGAGACTTCATAAACCATTTCCATTTCGCTAAGCCATCCAGTCTCAGCCTCCGCTCTTTTTCATTATATTTGACATTTTTTAGATTTGATCTTGGTTCCAGACTAGTAGCTTGTAGCTGTGGGCTGAGCGGATGAGACTTTTCTTAGCTGCAGAACATATTAAAAGGGAAAAATATGAAAGGTATGTGGAAAATGCAGGCCATGCAGAGTTTAATAGAGTTAGTAGCTAAGCACAGGCATTTTTAGGAAAGAGTTCAGTTTCTAATGTTACTCCCGACAGCCAAACCAACTTAGTGACAGGAAACTGCTGCTTCAATAACTGTGATTCCTCTGTGAAAGTGTATGACCTTGGCACCATGAATTGTCACTGAGTTATAGGCAAAATTGCTGAATTTGCTCCTGTGTGGATAAAGAGTGATTATAGTTCTCATTATTTGCAGAATGGACCTTATTTCCTCAGCTGAACTCATTCTCTTGGGAGTTTTGCATGTTTGGAAATTCTCAACCATAAACTCAAGTGAAAGGATACAAAGGAAAGTATAAACAAATGCCAGGATATGGCTCCAAGAAGCAAAATAATAGTAAACAAAGAAAAACATACAACTTTTTGTTATTTTTATTTCATCTTTTAAAACAATATGTATGCACTTACATAAATCATTTTAAAATGTGGGCCTTGATTACAGAATAATTTGACTTTTAAGAGATACGGAGTGATCTGGTGAGTAAAAAGCTAAGACCATACATATTTACAGTTAACCCCAAAACATAGATGGTAATCCCAGCTTGTCAGCTCTAGAGAAATGCAAGCAAAGCAGTCCAAAGTGCCTAAGAAATGTCATTGGACAGTTTTCTTATTATTACAAAGAACTTCTTATCATTAGACATTATTTATGTGCATGTGTTTTTACAGATTGATGAATTCTTTCTGAATGTGTACACATGCTCATTAATATACACCTACAAAATAAAAATATGGATTAGAGAAATATATAAATAGGTAGGTAGCACGTGTTGTATTTGTGTGCACCTTTATTGCCAGTGTACACGTAGTCAGACATAATCCATGCTATATAACTCTGCATGTAGATTTTTTTATAGGAGAGCACAGGCAAATGAAAGAATCATAGGTGTGTGTGCATATTCAACTTCTAGAAAGAATTCAAGAACACAAATATTACAATATGATTTTATAGTACTTGAGTATTCTTGCATAATTCAAATTAGCCCATAATGCAGAATAAGGCTTTAAAATACAACAATTCAGGTATTGTTATTTAGATACTGAATTTTAGGTAACTGCATTGAATTCATCTGGGGTAAATTAAAATCACATTTGATCTATTATTGTGTGCCTGTTATGGAAACAGAAAGGATTTGAAATACACATACTGTATTGCAATATACACTTTCTTTCTATCCTAAGAAATAAGAACATAGCAAAACTTAACAATTAATACTACTTTCAGCCTTGGCTGTTGTGTACATGATGGTTAAAGGTGCTATACAGACAGAATTTCTATGTTTGTACAGAGGCCCATAAACATTTGAACATTTATGGTTTTCCACAGTGCCGAATCTTGCAGGTGCCTTATGTAGAGAAGAGAACAATATTTTAAAAAACTTTCTTGGTTAAAATTTTCATGTAGTGACATCAGTATCATATTTCTATGTCAGAGGATAAGCATATAGCCATATAGGCAAGGGCAGTCCATAATATAACTTCTGCTTTACCTTTTTTTTTTTTTGTTTGTTTGTTTGCCACAGAGATGTTCTTAACCAAGCAGAACAATTTTTCCTCTTTGGTCTGCTTTTTTTTGGGTCTGCTTTACTACAGGCCCCATGATTGTAAGTGGTAAGATATCCCAACTCTTTCCTCTCTTTTGGGTGTGGCACAAAGGGACAAAATGCACCTGACCTGGGCCCAGGCACTCTGTGCTCATGCCCTTGAACTGTCAGAGGGACATGCAGACAATAGAGCTGACACTGTGTGGTACAAATCATTAATCTGACCAAGCCCTGTAGTGGTAAATGGCTCACAGGCCCTTTAAATCTCTACTTTGGAGAAAATGCTGGAAGCAACAAAAAACCAGTTTCTGGTGTTTGTTTTGAAGATGTGGTATTACTGCAAAGTTTTCTCCAGCTGACATTTCACCATAGCTTGGATGCAGAATGCGAATGTTAAAGTATGTATATTTTCCATGGATCACCAGGCTGATACAAAAACAAATCAATAAACTGGCCTGCAACAGAAATATTTCATGTTAAATTCCCTTCCCGTATTTCTCTAGCACTGCTGTGAGAGGCAGAGTACGTATCCAGTACTGTGACCTAGCACACAACCAATGCAATCTCAGGTCTCCTCTGGGACAAAATCTTTCAAAATTAGACTTTATATTAAAAGACAGTTTCCTCACCATGAGCATGATGGTACAGAAGAAAATATTTTAATTTATTTCAAATCTGCAACTAAAATGTCCCTAAATTATATTTCTAAACACTTCCAAGGTTCACTTCTCCTGCCAGTTTCAACTAAATTTTATCTTTGACCCAGGAGGAAAATATCACAGAAGAAAAAATACAAATTAATGCTGTCCAAAGAGAGAAAACATTTCACTTGGAGAAAAAGAGTAAAAACATCCCAGTAATTCATCAAACAACTACCTAAGTTGGTTAATAAATTATCTGCCACACCAGTTTATAAACTGAGAAATTTGCTGAACTATTCCAGCATTTGCAGCTCTTGCTTTCTATATCAAATCACTCCAAAATTAATTGACACCAAATGTATTCCAGGATAATCAAAATAGAACTGTGTGAAATTCACAGTATTTTTTTCCTTAGATTATAAAATTTCATTTGAGATCCATTTAATCTCTAACCTTTGAATTTCACTGGTTAGTTGTTATTCATGTGTATATGAAGACAAACTAAGAGAATGATTTATGAGCTATGGTTAACAATATGATAACAATATAATTTTATGATAACGTCTGAACAGGTTATCTGTCATGTAATGTTTTTCTTACAGAAATTTAAAATTTAATTGGTTCTGTAAGTGTACCTCATATACTGACAGATGAACACACCTTGTCTTTTGAAGGAAGGAAAGGTGATAAAAGACCTATTTTTGTGTTTAAACTAACATAATACATGAAGTCTAATATTTATCTTATATGAAAGTCATCATTTCACAAATGCATACTTTTTTCCTCCAAGATGTGTCTTCTTCTGAGGCTTAGAGTGATTTATGTTGACTTCAAAATTATTTAATAAGAAATTATTCTTTTGTCTTCAATATAATATGCCTATGACAATAAAACCAGCTTATGTCCTTCTGGTGAATGAAACATAACAGTAATTCTCCTCCTTCAACTCCTCTCTACTGTCTGGCTTCACATAAAGCCAAGATGGAAAAATAACTGTTCCATTCTTCCAACTTAGTGGTTTATTATTGCTAATACTGACAAACAGACAAAATGTCAGGCATGCTTGAGAACACGTGGCTCTTACCGCCCAGCTGGATGCAAATACCTTTCACTGAGACACGGAAAGAGCATGACAGACATAACAACAACAACAACAAAAATTAAAATAACCCCTTTTAAAAATGTAGAAGAGCATCTTATTTTGATCAGCATTCACTGCCCAGTATTTACAATGAAAACAGGGTCGTGCCAATTTGTGGAGTGCAATCATTTGGTGATAGAGTTGCAATTAAAAGGGAAGATGTTCCCTGACAGAGGATGCAGAGCAACTCCCTCGTGCTGGCTGTAACTGGGAGCCGTAAGGCAGCACAGTGGAAGCAATGGCCCTCTCAGTACAGCCTGACCCTGAACACCTCTGTTTGCACCCATGCCACGCCGTGTTCAGACAGTACTACGCACACCTCCATGCTGAACCTTTTGTTGTCAAAGAATCAAGGCTGAGTTCGCCTCCATACAGCTGGGTTAGCTCATGGTCCACCTGGCCCAAAAGTTCGCAGGTTCAGTTTGTTCCTTTTTAAGTAACTAAACAACTCACCAAAAGCATGGTAAATGTTTCTGCGAAGGTAATTGATATGACAAGTAAAATTCATCCCCTCTGACACCAGTGGCAAAACTCCCACTGACATCAGAATAGCAAAAGTTCAGCAGATTTTACTGAACTTGGGTACAGCAGTAGGAAGCAGAAGTGTTTTATGTTTCCCTCTGGATATTTAATGGGTTGTAAACTTTACTAGTTGTACAATTCCCATTAGTGTCAGTAAGAGAAATGTGGCTTAAATTGAGTCAGTTCTTTCTGAGAATGTTAAATAACAATGGACTTAAATTTATATACAGAAAAAAAAAGTTTTATTTCGATGAAAAACATGCCTGTGTTATTTTGTTTCCCCAAGGTCTAACCTAAATTTTAGATGAAAGTTTACTGGTTACCTTGGGAAAACGTATTTTGTAAAAATGGAGTTTGTCACACAAGGGCCAATTTTACTAGAAAGCAGCACTTAACATCACTGGTCATAAATAACTCAGCATCTAATTCTGCAAAAATCAGAGAAAAAATATTTAATACTATAGCTTTTTGAAAGGAATTATAGATTCCTAGCCCTTACAGACAGAAGAGTATAGACTGAGTGTAAAATGAGACTATTAGAAAGAATACTTCAGAAACTAGGTGTCTGAAGTAACATTTAATTTTTAGGCCAAGAACTGTAACAGAAGCTAGAAACTGAGAGTAGAAAACCAACTGGCTTCTAAGCAACATCATAAAGTCTT
This sequence comes from Mystacornis crossleyi, assembly GCA_013400655.1. Lineage (NCBI taxonomy): Eukaryota > Metazoa > Chordata > Aves > Passeriformes > Timaliidae > Mystacornis > Mystacornis crossleyi. The sequence goes on from VYZQ01028807.1 coordinate 31,794, forward strand.
CTCATAGCAAGACAAATGAATTATTTACTTGAAAATTTTAGTCTGAAATTGATTTCTGGATAAAAAACCCTGAAAAGGTAAGGGCATTAAAGGAAATGTAAAATATGTGTAGTAGTTTGTCAAGTTGTAACGGTTGGTGGTTGCAACATATAAAAATAATAATGTTGCTGAGAAAGGATCAGTCATTCACTGAGATTTTTGTTTTTCTACAGTTATTTATTAGTTTATAATTGTGTGAGCCATCAGATGAATGAATTCATTAGATGAATCCTAAGGCAAGTGACAAAAAGGAAATCCATATAAATACTTATATTGATCACAGAATCTGTTCATTTTGCTCTAAATATCTTACTTTTTAACAGTCTTATTCATGGAGCACCTATACAAATAGTTTATAACTGGAAGTCCTAACCAAAAGCTCACCTTTATCCCATTAATCTCAATAGTATCTAATATGAAAATCCCAAAGATAAAATTTCAGTATCAAAACTTATTATTAAAATTCAGTTCATTTTAACAGGCAGCATGAGGGGGCATGTAAAAAGAGACACAAGCAGGAAATGAAAGCAGCAACAGTAAAAGCATGCAGAATGCAGAACATCTAAAGATTTGCAGGAGGAAAAATAATCTTAAAAAGCCTTTTCAGGTTTGGCAGAGGCATGTGGATTTAACAGCATTTGATCTTAGCAAGAAGAAGTATTTCAGGATTACTGCCTATGTTCTTTTAAGGAAGCTGATTACTTTGCCTCTGGATAAATGCAAATAAAGAAAAAAGGGTGTCTTCTATTGTTCATGCCATTTATATCACACAAAAATAAAAACAATAGGTCCATTATATTGATCCCTAATAATTTCTTTTGGTTTTACAAACTAAATCCAGGATTGTATATAAGGTTAACATATTTTGTTTAAGTATTGCTAAAGTAACAATGAATTAATATATAAAATAATAATTGTATACATATTAGTAAATATAGATATACATAATACTATAATAAATATAATAAGAGAACTTCTTAAAGTATTTTTAAAAATTTCTTCTCATGACACGTGATATTCTTGCTTTGTTCTTTCAGAATTTTTTCTTACATTTACACTGAAGTGGAATGCTTGAATTTCTATGATGTTGTGAAAGTGCTTAGATGAACTGAAGTATGTTTCATAAGGCACCATTTGTTGTATCTTGATGATGATGTATGATAGTATTCAGCTGAGAGCCAGACCCTTGGATCAAGTGCTTCGGGGATTTGAAGAAGTATTTTGAAAGCCAGGTTTTGTTGAGCCAGAACTCAGCATATTGCTGCCTTTGGTCCTATAACAGAATCATAGACCCTGAGAAGATTAATTTAGGACTCTGTAATTTGCAACTATGCCCAGACAGTGAATTTAAATTTACAAAGAAATCTGAGTCTCCAAAGTATCAGTGATAAACTTTGTTTCTGTTTACCATTCAAACGGTATGCACAAGCTATGAGGTTGACTTGGAAAACATATATCTATATCTATATCTATATCTATATCTATATCTATATCTATATCTATATCTATATCTATATATGTTGCAGCGTGCGCTGATGGAAGTGCCACAACCTTCCCGAAAGCGTCTCCGGATAGTGAGCTGCTCCGGTAGGGCCACTGCACCCCAGCTGGTGAGCTCGGATGCGCCAACAACTCCCAGCCTTTCCCTTTCCTGGGCATCCCACGAAGGGTCGGCTCCCTGAGGGAGCAGCCCAGACGGGGTCAGGCTCTCACAGGAGCAAAAGGAGGCGTCATCCATCTCAGCCACCGAAGCAGCCGGCACTCACACACTCGCAGACGGACGACAAAAGAGCTGGGAAGGGTCCTCGCATGGTGTTCCACGAAGGGTTTTTTGCAGACGCATCACAAAGGGTACCAGGGCCAAGGACAAAATGGAGGATAGGATTCAGGGTTTATATATGGGGTCCAGGGGGCAGGCAGAGCATCAGGACCAATGGTTCGTGGGTACAGGGGCGGTACTGAGGCGGGACTAGGGCAAGGGAAGCAGTAGGGATACAGCAAAGGAGGGATTAAGGCACGAGGCCAAGGGGGAAGCAGGGAAGGACGAACATTCTAGGGTACATGCATATAAGGAACAAAGGGGCAGGGAGAACAACAAATCAATCAGGGAAACAGAACTGGGGTATATTAACATAATATATCCTAGGAGAAGCCTGTCACTCAAGCCTGGGGAGGATTTCTTGCCACAGCCCCTTAATGGGCTGGGTCACCCTAACATACATACACTATGTTTTGGGGGTTTTCCTCATGTCTCATCAGACTTCTCCCTAGTGAAACATCTCTATTCTCAGGTTCTGCACCTGTGAGAAGAGTCTGTCCCTGTCAAAGCAGCTGCACTGTGAGGAGAGTCAAGCCCTGGGCCAAGTGCCCAGAGAGGTTGTTCCATGCCCTCTTTGGAGACACTCAGTTCCAAATGGTCCAAGGCAAGCAACGGAGTCAAACTTTTCAATTAGACCTTGGCAAGCAAGATATTAGACCAGATGACCTCAACAGATCCCTTCCAGCCTATTTTCTTCCATGATTCATGTTCCTAAAGATTTTTAGTAAGAAAAGCGTATTGCTACCCTAGCCCTTCTATCTGACCCTTTTTTCTTTTATTCTTCATAATTTTTGGGATTTATATTTTCCCTAGTTGCCTCTGGAGACTTAATTTTCTTTTGAAAGTTCCTTCCAAATAAGATACTCCTTTTTACTGTTACTATTCTTTAGTTCAGAAGGAAAGCTACTCTCCAATACTACGTCATTAATGTACATGCTGTAAAAGAATGGCTCAGTGCATGTTGCAGTTGAATGGTATAATTCTTCACTCCAGTAACTGTCCAATTCTGTCATAATGTGAGATTTTGCACTGCAGATATATATACTGCAACCCAGTATAATTTGCTTACTTTTACAACACAAAATTTGTATTCAAAAATAATAAAAAACAAAAAGACAATAAGAAAATATTGATTTTAATTGACCATAATATCAATAAATTATTCCCATTAAAAAAAAAAAGTTAAAAATTTGATTTTGTAAGCATATTCATTATGCTAAGTTTAGAAGCCTGGAAGTCTCCATTATACATTGGCTTTTCATTCAAAGATAGCAGAAGCTCCACTGTTAAACGTCAGTGTTAAGATGAGATATCCTTCCTGGAGTTAAGAAGGCATAACATGTTTGTTTGAAAGGAAAAAAGGGCTTCATTTTGTGAAACTGCAGGAAGCTTCAGAGTGGCAAGAGTTTCTTTTTTCTTGTTTGTTTCTTTTTTTATTTTTCTCATTGCCTCCAACTAGCTTCGTATATACTTTAAGGAAGTTATTGAGATTAGTTAAATTCAACATACAATAGCAAACTCTATATGTTCATTTAGGGGTCAAAGGAAAGAGAACCTGACAGTGGCAAGCACATGTACCATGTTGGGTGCTGCAGGTATGTTTTGCTATTTGAGCTCCATTTCTTCCTCCTTTTATGTTCTAAATAAAACTTCACCTTGGAATTGAAGCATATTGTCAAACTGGAAAAATAATACAAAATAACAGTGGAAGATAAAAAATTTTGAAGAAACTGAAAGAAGAGGCTTCAGGGGTGGAGGCGTGGTCAGGGAGTTGTAAACTGGTCTGCATTGAAATTTTACCTTACAGTAACACTACTTCTAGGTACAATGTGTCCCCTTTGCCATGAATAATTGAAGTTCTGACTGAGAAACACTTATGTGTAGGCACATTAGTTCTTGCATGCTTTCTGCCAGTTTTTTTTGTTTGGTTGTTTTTTTGCCTTCAGGAACATGCGTCAGTCTGAGTAATCATGCGTTTCTCTAACATGCTTCTGTTTGAAGCCCTTATGATGAATCTTTGAGGCTCCTAAATACATTTTCCTGTAAAACTTCACAGGAAGGTTTCCCTATTCACACGCATGCTATATCCAAAAATGGGTGACTTTCATGCATCTTGCAACCTCATGTTCCAAGGGAGGAGCAAAAATCTTCACAGGCAGAGCTGATCCTTGTGAATTAGCAAAAGCCAACCTGCTGCCTACTAAGTCCATTAAGCTACAGAGGGGGTGGGAAAGGGTTTCTCTTCACCCCAGAGTCTTACTCTAGTCTCTCTAACTGTTTTCAGTAATTTATTTTTAAAAAGATCTTTCAACAGCCGTAAAGCATCTGTGAACAGTAACCAGGGACAGGCAGAACCTGCAGGCACTGTTCTTAGTACAATGTAAAGAACAGGCCTAGGACAGTTTAAAGACTGTCTTTAAAGACTCTTCTACTCAGGTTTTTGAAGTGAACACTAAGCAGATACTCAGAGAAGAAGCAGCAGAGCACATGTGTGCTACCAAGTCATATCCTTCAGATAGTGTCCAATGCTGACTTTAAAACCAGTCAAAGTGTAGGTGGGTAACTGCAGTGACTGCAAACTACCACTGAAGCAACGCTGCAAAGAACCTTTAATACAAATCTACCTGTTCCTGTGCATCTACCTCAATTTACTCATCAAATATAGGGACTATAGCAATTTTCCATTTTCAAACATAGAGTTTTGAATTACAACTTGCAATTTCAAGACCTAATTCAAGACCTAACATTTTTTTGCTTTTGTTCAACATCTTGCAGATCCACAGTGTATTAAAAAATGATCATTATTTATTAATAGATCACACCAACATTTTGCGTCCACTATAGGAGTTGTTTATATTATGTGCCCAATACAGTAGCTTTTCCATATCATGAGTCATTAAGTACCAGTGACATCCCTAGTATGTGTCAGGCCATTTTCTGTCTAAAATGACATGGTAATTTTTAAGCCGACTTTCCAAAAGGAGTCAAAATTACC